>ML856631.1:0-15365 GCA_009831015.1 Picea engelmannii
CAAAATCATTTTAAATTAATGCAAATGATAACAGAAATGTATATGGTGAATCAAACAACTCTTAATTACTAATTCAAAGCAAAGCCAATCATTCACACTAAAAGTAACCAAATATTTTATACCAACTCAAAATAAACGAAATCGTATTAAATTAATCAAATGGCAACATGGATATATTCTATCTGTCAACCAACTTTTTATTACTAATTCGAAACAGACAGAATCGTTTTGACAATTCAAAATCAATGAAATTGTTTTTGAATCAACAGATTATATTCTATTTATCAAACCAATCTTTGATACTAATCCAATGCATACACAAACGACTATGCTAATTCAAACATACAGAATCGTTTCTGAATGAAACCAAACAGAACTAAATCAAACTAACTCAGAGCCAACACAATCGTTTATACTAATTCAGGAACAACAAAATCGTATTAAATCAGTTCAATAAAAACATAGCTATATTCGATTTTAGCAAACGAATCAACGCAAACAAAATGGTTTATGCTAATTCAAAACGAAATCTTTTGTACTAATTCAAACACAAAAACGAAATCATTCTTGGTAATTCGAAGTAAACCTAATCGTTTTTTAATCTATTCAAACAAAATAGAGCTAATTCTGAGCAAACACAATCGGCTATGATAATTCAAACCAAATCATTCAAAAATCGATATTGAAATAACATACCTGGGCTGTAAGAAAATGATTTGGTCAGGATAACTTTGAGTTGACAAAGGCAGTAGCTGCCTCAACATTTCTAAAGATGATAGAACCCGTGGTCTTTTGCTTCTTATCGTAAGCTTGTAGCCTGTCATTTTCCTTTGACAACACAGTAACCCGTTCCTCCAATGATTTAATTTTGGATTGCAACAGAGGAACATCCGTGTAGTATCGTTCCATCCAATAATTGCATTGAGTACACGGTGATTGATAGGGCCAAGCCACTATAGGTGAGAGATCTTTTAAGTTACCAGGTGTTCCACTATCAAACTTAATTCCCGGGAAGTTAGGGTCACCCTTGAGGAACGGTGGTAGGTTGGAAACGTAGTCATAGGGTTCCACAGACTAGAGACCGTGTGAATACGGGTATTCCTCGGCCAAAAAGCGTTCAATCTAAGAGTCCGAATCCTCGCTCAAAACAATTGGCTTCTGGTCAGTGTTTGGTTTGGGCTTGTTCTGAGCACATCTAGATATCCATCGTGCATTCTTCTTTCCCTTACTATTAACATCTGTGTTTCCCTTTCCCTTCTTCCTTACAGGCCTTTTAATAGTTTTAGCATTGTCATTTGGACAAGGGTCAGCCAGGGTATCGGGTAGGTCAATGTTGGGGCAATTCGAGGGTTTGACAGGGGGTAGAAGGGTAGGAGGTGGCACGGTAGGCCCAACCATGGTTTCAGTGACCACAGTCTTGTCCACTTGAACACATTCAGGAGTGGCAAAGCCATTCCTTAAGAGGAAGGATTTCCAACAATCGCCACTTAGCCTTAAATGATGAACGATAATGATTTTGATCAAGCAGTGATGAAATAAACTAGAATCAACCTTCTCTCGCTTAAATCGTTTGGGCATTTTATACAGGCTGCGTAGGAGGTAGTGAGGCATATTCATAGGGAAATCCATGAAATTCATAAGCAACCAGAGATGGTAAAGAAACACTAAACCATAACGACCTTCGCAAGTCACGAATTGCTTAACAATGACTAATAAATCATGCCACCTGGACTTAAGGGAAGTGATAGGCATACCTCTATCACAACTGACAATTTTCCTCGATGTGAATAGGATCGGCCACGACACTTCATCCACTTTCGAATTCTTAAACCACCTCTGCCCTTTAACTGGAAAACCCATAGCTGAAATGAGGATTTCCTCATTCAATTCAAGCTGGATATCTCCAACTTTGGCTCTACATCCGTCGAATGTGAGGGAAAACTGTTGGGCGACCACAAGGTTGAAACCCTCAAATTTTTGGATAAAGACTAACCAACCATTATTCTCCAAATCCTCATGAGCATTGTCAAATAGCAGTAGCGTTTGGATGCAATTAGGTTCTATGCACACTACAGGTGCCATAGGAGAGAGCACATAGTGAGCAGGGTAAATGGACAGGGGGTTAGACAAGGTAGACGCAAACCCGAAAGCTCACAGGCTTCCCCAAAACTAATAGAGGTAACCCAAGATACAAGGCAGGCATTAATGCTGAAGTGTGCGAGGGTGGTGGAACGAAACAAACCCATGCAAAACATTCATATCGAAATGTACAATGGACGACGCTATGGTGATTCAAATCACTATTGGTGTGTGTTAAATGCCAATCAAACAACTATTGAAAACTATGATAAGTCGACCCGAATATCTGCATAAACAATAATGTTTGCATGGTTTAAAACAAAACAGTATTTCGAATTTAGCACCAAAGATTTGACCATAAAACTTATGCGTTGTATGAAACCATTGCACCTAGGAATTCGATCAAAGACAATATAACATTAAACCACCATTGTATCAAGGATTCAATCACAATCACTAGAATACCATTACATCACAAACTTATAAAATGAAGTCATATTAACAAAAAATGCACAGTGAGTAAAGGTTTTGGTGTCTTGCCAACTATGTGACCATTATTGAATTAGAAGTGAAATGACCACATGAACAAGAGTATTCATAATAATCCAGTGACAATTTTAATTCCATCGACGTGACTTCGAACTGAAGGTTTTCATGCTTGCAGTCGTGAAAACGAAAACAAAAGGCACGTGTGTGAATGCACAAAATAATCATGTCGTTTTATTCAAAAGATTGCGATGAGAATCAACGGTTCCAAAACACTTGTGTAGGCAGCTTATAAGGATAGGATAAAAATGTGAAATGGCTGCCAACAATGGCGACGCACTGGTAGAAGAAGCTATCTCTGCCAAAAGAACAAATTCAGATTATGATAATGAGAATAATTCTGACTCAAAAACAACCAGAAAATTGTTTAAACATCATCATTAATCAAATATTCCAGCTGTGCTTTAAAAGATGAAAAATGATAACAGTCTTAAGACAAGCGAGTCATGATATTAAAGATAAATCTCCAATACTGTTGACAGAGACACTGCTTCCAACAGGCATTCATAGCCTCAAAAATGTTGTCATTTAACCCACTCTGATATCTGTATCCTGCTAAGAAGTTCCAGCTCAAAATAATGGACATTTTAAGGTCAAGAGATTTCATGTTTGCAAATTTTCATATACCCGACATTGCTTCGCTGCCAGCAAACCTGTTCAGTACCCCAACGAAGTTGTCTTGGCGTCATGCATGCATTTACCCGCTGCCAGCAAACTTGTTCAGTATCCCGACGGGTTTACAAGCACTTCCCATAGCTCTTTTAATGATTTATTTGGTTTTTAAAGATATAAAATTGAGCGGGGTGACGTTGAAAATTATGATATTTTTGACATATTTTTTACAGACCTTGAAAGATTTTTTTTTTAAAACTATCCTTCATTAAGATTTAGAGATGGTTTGTTTGCAAAAATGACCTTTGAAAGCAGGGAGACATCTTCTGAGTTATTCCCTTAAGGAACAGGGATAGCGTAAGAAGATGATGGATGATCGTGACAAGCTTCACTTACAGACTGAAATCAATAAACTTCTTTCAAACAACAGTCTTTTCTCAACATGGCAGTAAATTTCAAAAGTATTACAATTGATGTTTAGACAATTTTTCAACAGTCATTTCAGTGAAAGAATTTTCTGTTTTCTTTGTCTGAACAGTTCAAAATTCAGGTATGTGTATTTCCAAAAAGCAAAAACTGATAAGCGTAAGCAGAAAAATCAAAACCAAAACAGTAAAAGAAAAGCAAACAAAAGAAAAATATTTACACAGTATACACAGGGTTGTCATCAAGCGAAATATCTTTTCAGAGCTTGGCCATTCACCGGATAGGTGTCTGGTTGTCCCTCTAGATTTTGTAATCGAAAAGAGCTGGGACCCAATTTCTTAGCAATTAGAAATAGTCCTAGCCATAAATTCTAAAACTTCGTATGCTCTCCCTTTCCCTCGTGCAGTTTGTCCCATTTCAAGACAAGGTCACCTACTTCGAAGTTCCTATCAGAGGTAGAGTTGGCATCAAACCGGCTTTTGACTACTAGTTGATGCTGATCTAACTTACGTTTATCTTGAGCTCTTACCTCTTCTAGTTTCATTGAAGCGTTAATTCAGTTCTCCAAAGGGGGGCAGTCTTCTTCTTGTATTTTCTGTGAAAGCTGTAATGAGGGAAGAAGAATGTGTGGTGGAAGAATTGCTTCTCTGCCATAGACGAGAAAGAAGGGGGAGTTACCTACAACAGTTTTCGGTGTTACCCTATCAGCCCAGATTGTGTTTAACAGTGCATTATGCCAATTTTTGTGATTTTCAGATACCGTTCTCTTGATGATTTTAATCAGATTCTTATTTGTTGATTTTGCCAGTCCATTGCCTTGGGGGTAATAGCTGGCAGAATAGTTCAATTTAATTCCTTTTTCTAGAGCGAACTGACTCATCTCAAGAGATGAAAAATAAGAAGCGTTATCCAATACTAAACAGTCATGGATACCAAAACGAATAATAATATTCGAATTTAAAAAGGCAATTACCTGACTGGTATTCACAGTTCTTAATGCGGGGGCTTCAGACCACCTGGTGAAATAATCTGTGGCTGTTATGATAAACGTATGCTGTTGTGAGGGTGGCAGATTGATTGGACCTATAATATCAAGACCCCACTGTTGCAAATGGGAGTCTACTAAGACAGGCTGTAAAGGAAAGGCTGGTTTTTGTACCCGCCCGGATGCCTTTTGACAAATAATACACTTATGACACAAGGCATGGGTGTCTCTAAAAAGTGTGGGCCAGTAATAACCAACTCTTAAAACTTTATGGGCAGTGGTGTCACCACCAAAATGCCCACCATCTTCTCTTGCATGCAATTCTAGTAAGACCTTTTCTGCTTCATCTTTCTCAAGACAACGCATTAGTACTCCATCAAAATTTTGACGAAACAGAATACCATTAATCAGCTGAAAGGAGGAAGATTTTAATCTTAACGCTCTTCTTTTAGTGGGATCTAGGTGACGGGGGGCTGACCCATGTTCAAGACAGAATTTTATATCATCATACCATGGACTGACAAAGTTTTGTTCACAACAGATTTCATTTTGATTGTGCTATCCTGGGTTTGACATATCATTTTCTTCTTGCTGTCCTCCTGCTGAGTCGGCAACTAACTTTCACAGCCCTTGTCCTTTCACTATTTGAGCTGGGGTGATTTCTATGTCGTACTCCTGTAAGGAGGTAACCCAGTTCACCCTCTTTTCACCTAGTCCTTTCTGCACTAACAGATTCCTGACGGTTGGGTAAGGGACAATAAATTTCATCCTAGAATTCAAAAGATAAGATCGGAAGTGCTTGACTACTTTGAAAATAGTGTAGGCTTGTTGATCTACCGTTGGGTAATTAAGTTCCGCACCTTTGAAAGAAGAGCTCATAAAGGCAATGGGTACTTCATTGTTTTCAGCATTCTTTTGGGTTAGGATGGCAGCGTAGGAGTGGTCAGAAGAAAATGTGTAGAGCGTGAAGTCTTGCGAAAAGTTGGGGCTCATGAGAGAAGGAGCGTATATTATGGCCTTTTTATTGAATTAAAAGCTCGGTTTTATAAGGGTTTGCAATGATATTGTGCGTCTTTCTTAATTAAATTTTGTAAAGGTCTCACCATTTCGGAAAAACTGGGGACGAACCTCCTGACAAAGTTTATCTGGCCTAAGAAAGACTGCATAGACTTTTTGGATGAGGGAGGGGGAAGTTTCAAGATGACTTGGGTCCTTTCGGGGTCGATAATCATCCATTTGTTTGACACAATAAATCCTAAGAGTTTACCTTGTTCTACTGCAAAGATAGATTTTTTAGGATTTAAGGAAATGCCATATTTACGACATCGCTGTAGAACGACTCTTAAATGAGATAGATGATCGTTTTTTTTTTTGGAAAATATAGTGGCATCATCTAAGTAAAATATGATGGATTGATTGATTAAGCCTCGGAAAGTGATGTCCATCGCTCTCTGGAAAGTGGCACCAGCATTAATCAGTCCAAAGGGCATTTTCCTGTAAGCGTAGGTGCCCCATGGAGTGCGGAAGGTAGTTTTAAGTTGGTTTGGAGGAGACATCAGGACTTGGTTGTACCCTGAAAAACCATCCAATAAGGATAGTATTTCAGAACCATATACCTGTTGAAGGATCTGTTCCATAGGTGGGATAGGGTAGTTGTCTTTATCAGACACTCTATTAAGGTTTCGGAAATCGACGCATAGTCGGATTTCCCCATTTTTCTTCTGGACAGGGACAAGGTTAGAAACCCATTGTGTGTGCCTAACTGGGAAAATTATCTTAGCATTTAGGAGTTTATTTAATTCTTTTTTGACGGTCGGTTCGAGTTTAGGGTGCATTTTTCTTAACTTTTGTTGAAAGGGAAAGGTTTGAGGTTTCATAGGAATGACGTGTTGTATGATGTTAGGGACGAAAGTTTTAAGGTCATCATATGTCCATGCAAAAACATCTTTTAATTCCTTAAACAATTTAATAAATGCGTCTTTGTCTTGTTCAAAACACCCCACCCCTAAATTAATGCACTGTGGATTGTCATTAGTTCCCAAGTTTACTTTTTCATATGATAACGAGGAACTATTGGTTTTATAGTTGACTGATTTTTTGAATTTATCTTGAAGATCGTAAAATTTCTCTAATCTAACTACAGATTTAGGGATCGAATTTACCATGTCTGATGAAGATTCAGGAGACCTCGGATCTGGTATTACTGTGAAATCGCGCAGATTGTCGTCATGAGTGCATTCGTCAATCACCGCGCCTTGGAAAGTTTCTTCCATATGCAGGAAGCTAATAATCTGTAGATTGTCATCGAAGACTCTCCAATTCGTGATGTTTTCGAGAATGGATGGCCTTAACAACAGTTCGACGGAGAATGCATTCAGGGATAAGCCTTCTGCAGGAAAGAGTTTGGAATCTACGTTAGCTAATAGATCAGCTTTAGAATTATTCAATCTCGGAATAGAATTTATATTGAAAGAAGAAAACTTATTCATTAAATTCCATACCTCAGATTGGTAGCTTTTAAGATGCGGAGACAGACAGTGGATAGAATCTCTTACCTGTTTAACCATGATTTCTGAATCGCCAAAGACAGTCAGATTTTGAATGTTCATTTCTAATGCTTTTCTGAGACCCTGTAATAAAGCCTCATATTCTGCTATGTTATTAGTACATTCAAATTCTAGCCTACATGCAATCAAGGTTTTGTTACCTGCTAGATCAATAATAACGCAGCCTGCACCTGCTCCTTCTTTGGACTTTGACCCGTCAAAGTAAAGAGACCAAATTTGATTTTTATCGGGTGCATGAGACCATTGTGTAGAAGTTGTTGGCTGCACATATGCTACAATCTCAGACTGTTGTTCTGGGTTGGTGATAGCTGAAGTCTTGGCCATGAAATTGCCAAAATAGGTATCCATCATTTGTATTTCGGGTGAATCGACAGAAGGTGTAAATGGTTCATTAGGATCATTTAAATCTGTGACCATGAGCTTTAGGTAGCGTTCACGATTTACCTTGATCTTGTTGGGCTTGCCGTTCTCAGGCAGCCACATGTGAGACCAATCCGTCACGAAATAGCTGTGTAGCTGCTCCGACCAGTCTCTTCTTAGAAACAAACCATAAACTTCTGGAATATCCACAACAATAATATCAATCACTTGATTAACTTTGGGGTTAGACGATAATCTTATAAGCACATTCCTTAATTCGCCTACAACTTTAACACTAGTTCGATCAAGTTGGATGATTTTTAAAGTGGATAGTTCAACCTCAGCATTAATATTTTGACACATAGACCATGGAATTACATTGGACGATGCTCCTGAATCTACCATACAATTGTGCATGTTTCTATTAAATATTTCGAAAGTTAACAAAAATGGAGGTACATTTCTGCGAGTGTTAATGGTGGAAGCTTGTGGCTTTTTACCCACAGCCTCTAAAGCTAATTTATCTACATTTGTTACATTATTTACAGGAAGGCTTCCTTTATCGTGAGGATCGAGATTATTCTTAGCAAAAGTCTTCTGAGGAACTTTGTTCTGAACAACCTTGTTACTGCTTGAATTACCGTTTTTTCTATTCTCTGCGATGTTCTGTTACATTTTTTGTAGCAGAAACAAAAATTTCAATAACTCATAAACAGAAATGTTAGCCCTTAACTTTTTTAGATCTTCAACTAAATCATAATCTAAGTTTGGATTTACATGAATCTGTTTAGTCTCATCTAGTTTAGATTGCTTTGGGGGCAAAGTCGTAGTGTTTTCGGAAGAAGGTTTGTTTGTTGTCTTACTCCTAGTATTGTAGGGATGTACCGTCTCGAAGTTAGCTTGAAAGATGCTATCGGAGAAGTGTCCAAAAATATTCAGAGAAGATTCTTCTTCTTCAACTGTCTCTTGTTCAACTACCTCGTCAGGAATCTCAGGAGGCATCAAGTTATCCTGGGCTTCTAGAATTGTTTGAAGGGCGAATTGCAAACTTTCTAGATTTAGGCCCTCGGTATTTGGATTAGGTCAGTTGGTGGGAAAAGGCTTCCTGAACGGGGGTTTGTAAGGCCCTTTGCTCGAAGAAGTTTCTTCGACCATCCTTTTCAAATCTATAACTTGATTTGATAGTTTTTGAACGACTTTTGTTAAGTTTTCTAAATCTGATCTTTTAGGTTGTGTTTTATTTTGAGCAGGTCTAGGGAGGATTTCGATTTTATTTTTGGAAGATGAACTAGTCTCTGTTTCGTTGCTAGTAGTGTCTTTTAAACTAAGGATGTCTTTTTCAATCTGGTCAGCCTCTTCGAAGGCCTCTAACAACGTGGCTTTCTTAGATCGTTTTACCCAAATGGTTATACTTTGATGCAAGGCTTTAGTATAGTATGCTATGATAAGATTCTCGGCAGGCATCGAATCGGTAGGGATTTGGTTTTTTAGTGTTAAGAATATTTTATTAAAGTCTTTGATTTTCTCTTTGGGGTTCATTATTAAACTAGAAAGCTCCATGACTAGAACTTCTGGGGACTTATCATCTCTGAACTTCTCAAGAAAGCAGGATTCGAACTTCTCCCATGACACGATGGTATGGGGTTGTTGAGAAAAGTACCAAGTAGAGGCATTGCCCTCAAAAGTGTAGGGGAACAACCTACAAACTACGTCTTCATGCTCGACATTACGGAGTATGATGGCTAACATAAAAATTTTAATGTGATCTTCAGCGATCTGTTTAGAGTCAGGGTCAAACTTGGGAAGCCACTTCTCTGGATGTTTGGGTAAAGGATGTTGAGGCCTAGGTACGGCTACTACATCCTAGTCGAGCCAGGGTCTGGCAGGATTGTTCTAGTTGGCCATTGGTGTAGACGGTGTGGAAGGCTGAGAAGAGGAACTGCCTTTGTCAGAAGAGTCTTCTCCAGAAGAAGAAGGAGATGATGGAAGTGGTGAGGGTGGTATTCCAGATCCTCCTGCAGTAGGAGTGAGGATTGGATCTGTAGGGTTTAAAGTGAGGTTAGTGCCTCCAAGTTGTTCTCTGATATCAAAGAAATCTAAAGTTTGGTCCAAAGGCCAATTTGGTTGCCTTAAACGGGTGAAGGCACTATGTGTTCTTAAGAGATATTGGCAGACAATCTCTTGTACGTCACCACCTGTAGGATTTGGGGTTGTTGGTTCAACTGTCATCCGTAGATCGTCATTTGATGTGGTTGATGTTTGAGGGGGGATGTTGGCATTTGAATGACTTCTTGTCACTATAGGTGAGTGGTTGGGTGGTGGAGGATTCTTACAACCGCCTCATGCCATTAATAATTTTCAAGCCCTCCTTCTAGCGCCATTTGTTGATGGGCAAAAGTGACCACTCATCAACTGGAGGAGTGGATCCAGTCTAGGGTTGTCTATATAACCCAATCCATTTGGGATAATCCACCCCAACAGGTTTAGTGGCTCCGTTGGCCAATCTAATTCCTAGGAAAATGAAAGAAAAACTAAACTAAAGAAACTTATCAAGTGAAAAGAAAAGCAACTACAACAAACTATATACAAATAGAAAACTATATATACAGTTTACTAACTAATATCATAAAACAATAATTCTACTTATTTAAATGTTCAAATATAGACAAAATTGAATCTCAATTATATATATATAGTATTCACAAATTACAGATTTTAAATTGGAAACCTGCAAAAATCATTTGTGGACTATCCTATGACAGCGAAACTATTATTTTTTATTTTTATAATTTTTATGAGAAAGGAAGAAAATGAAAGTTGTCTAAGCTAAACAATTAAAATAACAATCATAACTATAAATCTGAACTATATATCTATCTAAACTACTGAGAATTCTCGAATTTATTAACTATTAAATTGCAAATAACAAACTAACCTGAAGTAACGCTTCTTATTTGTCCTGTGCACAGTACTTGATTCAGCTGTTTGATGGGAGTAAACCTGCACCAGATTTTCCGCAAGCTTCTTGTAAATAGGAAGCAGCAGTGCTCTTTGAATGACAGAACAAACAAGACATAAAACGACAACAATCTTAAAGTTTACAGATCATCGCATTTAGATAAATCACAGTGCGAAGATTTGCATATAATCGTTCATTTAATTAAGAAGAAAAACCTTCTGTTAATTAAATTCAAACAGAGTAATTGTTGTGAGTAAAACGAGATACATCAAATATGGACAGAATTTAAATCATAACGCATCAACCTGTAATAAATCCTGATAACCAAAGTATTCGATGATTTGATTACAAATTTAAATGCACAAAACTTGAACGAAAGTATGATAAATTGAAAGCTAAAGTTGTTACAAAACATCCACTTCCATTCGAGTTTGTATAATCATAAGCCCATAGTCTTTGTTCTCCCAATAGTGATGGGTTCTTTACAAAAATTAATGAGTATATAAAGGCCACGGGGTAAAACATCCCTGTGGGAATTATCAAAAATTGTTTGAAAAAATCTGGGAACAATCTCCCAAATCTCTATTTCTGCCTAAGGCTAACAACTTAAAACAAAACTATATAACAAAAGCAAGTTCTAAACTGCCACAGCATGTCCAATTTCCCATTGAAATTCGTATGTACCTGCAGATAGGCAAAAGTAGACAATTTTAGATAATGTTTTAATTGTAAAATCAACAAAATCCAAATTTTATGACTAGCTACAAAATCTCAAGATTCGGTAGCTGGTCATATTTACAAACAAAATCATTTTAAATTAATGCAAATGATAATAGAAATGTATATCTTGAATCAAACAACTCTTAATTACTAATTCAAAGCAAAGCCAATCATTCACACTAAAAGTAACCAAATATTTTATGCCAACTCAAAATAAACGAAATCGTATTGAATTAATCAAATGGTAACAGGGATATATGCGATCTGTCAACCAACTTTTTATTACTAATTCGAAACAGACATAATCATTTTGACAATTCAAAATCAATGAAATCGTTTTTGAATCAACAGATTATATTCTATTTATCAACCCAATCTTTGATACTAATCCAACGCATACACAAACGACTATGCTAATTCAAACATACATAATCGTTTCTGAATGAAACCAAACAGAACCAAATCAAACTAACTCAGAGCCAACACAATCGTTTATACTAATTCAAGAACAATAAAATCGTATTAAATCGGTTCAATCAAAACATAGCTATATTCGATTTTAGCAAACGAATCAATGCAAACAAAATAGTTTATGCTAATTCAAAACGAAATCTTTTGTACTAATTCAAACAAAAAAACGAAATCATTCTTGGTAATTCGAAGTAAACAGAATCGTTTTTGAATCTATTCAAACAAAATAGAGCTAATTCTGAGAAAACACAATCGGCTATGATAATTCAAACCAAATCATTCAAAAATCAATATTGAAATAACATACATGGGCTGTAAGAAAACAATTTGGTTAGGATAACTTTGAGTTGAAAAAGGCAGTAGTTGCCTCAACATTTCTGATGATGATAGAACCCGTGGTCTTTTGCTTCTTATCATAAGCTTGTAGCATGTCATTTTCCTTTGACAACACAGTAACCCGTTCCTCCAATGATTTAATTTTAGATTGCAACAGAGGAACATTCGTGTAGTATCGTTCCAGCCAAGAATTGCATTGAGTACACGGTGATTGATCGGGCCAAGCCACTATAGGTGAGGGTTTTTTTAAGTTACCAGGGGTTCCACTATCAAACTTAATTCCTGGGAAGTTAGGGTCACCCTTGAGGCACGGTGGTAGGTTGGAAACATAGTCACAGGGTTCCACAGAACAGAGACTGTGTGAATACGAGTATTCCTCGGCCAAAAACCATTCAATCTCAGAGTCCGAATCCTTTCTCAAAACAATTGGCTTCTGGTCAGTGTTTGGTTTGGGCTTGTTCTGAGCACATCTAGATATCCATCGTGCATTCTTCTTTCCCTTACTATTAACATCTGTATTTCCCTTTCCCTTCTTCCTTACAGGCCTTTTAATAGTTTTAGCATTGTCTTTTGGACAAGGGTCGGCCAGGGTATCGGGTAGGTCAATGTTGGGGCAGTTCGAGGGTTTGATAGGGGGTGGAAGGGTAGGAGGTGGCATGGCAGGCCCAACCAAGGTTTCAGTGACCACAGTCTTGTCCACTTGAACACATTCAGGAGTGGCAAAGCCATTCCTTAAGAGGAAGGCTTGCCAACAGTCACCACTTAGCCTTAAATGATGAACAATAATTATTTTGATCAAGCAGTGATGAAAGAGACTAGAATCATCCTTCTCTCGCTTAAATCATTTGGCCATTTTATACAGGCTGCGTAGGAGGTAGTGAGGCATATTCACAGGGAAATCCATGAAATTCATAAGCAATTGGAGATGGTAAAGAAACACAAAACCATAACGACCTTCGCAAGTCACGAATTGCTTAACAATGGCTAATAAATCATGCCACCTAGACTTAAGGGCAGTGATAGGGATACCTCTGTCACAACTGACAATTTTCCTCGATGTGAATAGGAGCGGCCACGACACTTCATCCACTTTCAAATTCTTAAACCACCTTTGCCCTTTAACTGGAAAACCTGTAGCTGAACTGAGGAATTCCTCATTCAATTCAAGCTGGATATCTCCAAATTTGGCCCTACATCCGTCGAATGTGAGGGAAAACTATTGGGCGACTGCAAGGTTGAAACCCTCAAATTTTTGGTTAAAGACTAACCAGCCATTATTCTCCAAATCCTCGCGAGCATTGTCAAATAGCAACAACGTTTGGATGCCATTAGGTTCTATGCACACTACAGGTGCCATAGGAGAGAGCACACAGTGAGCAGGGTAAACGGACAGGGGGTTAGACAGGGTAGACGCAGACCCGAAAGCTCGCAGGCTTCCCCAAAACTAACAGAGGTAACCCGAGATACAAGGCAGACATTAATGCCTAAGTGTGCGAGGGTGGTGGAACGAAACAAACCCATGCAAAACATTCATATCAAAATGTACAAACGACGGCGCTATGGTGATTGAAATCACTATTGGTGTCTGTTAAATTCCAATCAAACAACTATTGAAAACTATGATAAGTTGACCCGAATATCTGCATAAACAATAGTGTTTGCATGATTTAAAACAAAACAATATTTTGAATTTAGCACCAAAGATTTGACCATAAAACTTATGCATTGTATGAAACCATTGCACCTAGGAATTCGATCAAAGACAATATAACATTAAACCACCATTGTATCATGGATTCAATCACAATCACCAGAATACCATTGCATCACAAACTTATAAAATGAAGTCATATTAACAAAAAATGCACAGTGAGTAAAGGTTTTGGTGTCTTGCCAACTGTGTGACCATTATTGAATTAGAAGTGAAATGACCACATGAACAAGAGTATTCATAATAATCCAGTGATGATTTTAATTCCATCGACATGACTTCGAACTCAAGGTTTTCACACTTGCATTCGTGAAAATGAAAACAAAAGGAAGGTGTGTGAATGCGCAAAATAATCATGTCGTTTTATTCAAAAGATTGCGATGAGAATCAAGGGTTCCAAAACACTTGTGTAGACAACTTATAAGGATAGGATAAAAATGAGAAATGGCTGCCAACACCATTCAGACGTGTGTGGCTCAATTCCATCATCCTCCAATAGCGGGTATGTATACTATGTATCTTTTATTGATGACTATTCTCGTAAGACCTGGATATATTTCTTAAAATCTAAAGATGAAGTATTCAGTAAATTCAAGGAATTCAAAGCCTTGATAGAGAATATTTCCAAAAGAAAGATTAAGATACTCAGGTCAGATAATGGAGGAGAATATACCTCAAAGGAGTTCGTAAACTTCTACAGAGATGTTGGGATCAAGAGGGAACTCACTACTCCCTATAATCCTCAACAAAACAGTGTAGCTGAAAGGAAGAATAGAACAATTATGGAAGCTATAAAGACCATGATTCACGATCAAGATCTTCCTATGTGCTTATGGACAGAAGCAGCAATGGCAATTGTTTATGTGCAGAACAGATTATCCCATAGTGCACTTGGGTTCAATACCCCAGAAGAAATGTTCACCGGAAAGAAGCCAAAGGTAAGCCATCTCAAAAAATATTTGGATGTCCACTATTCATCCATATACCGAAAGAGAAAAGAAACAAGCTGGAACCCTCCAGAAAGAAGGGAATATTTGTGGGATACTGTGAGGTATCCAAGGCCTTTAGAATCTACATACCTAGTCACCGCCATATTGAGATCAGTAGGGATGTGACCTTTGATGAAGAAGCAACACTTAATAAATCGAGAAGATGCCAGCTTGAAGAAGTATATGAAGAGGAACCTGTAAATCAAAGGACTACAGAATCTGTGAGGGAAGTTCCCAGAGCTGCAGAACCTGTAAGGGAAGTCGTAACTTCCCCTAATGATGAGACTCATGAAGATCATGATATAACAGAAGTTCAAGAACCTCCTCAAATGACCTTCTCCCATAAAAGAAATCCTTCTTTGGCAAGATAGATTATTTAAGATGGAGAGAAGTATGGTGTTCCAGAAGGAGCCACGAGACAGGTGAAAAGACCAAAGCCATTCTCCAGTTACATGGCTTTGATGTGAAATCTACTTGATGAAGAACCCACATGCTTTGAAGAGGCCATCCAAAAGAAGGAATGGGCAGATGCCATGACAGAGGAATACCAATCCATAATAAAGAATGATGTATGGGAAATAGTTCCCAGACCAAAAAGTAAGGA
>ML856631.1:15415-27515 GCA_009831015.1 Picea engelmannii
AGGAATACCAATCCATAATAAAGAATGATGTATGGGAAATAGTTCCCAGACCAAAAAGTAAGGATGTGGTATCATCAAAATGGCTCTTCAAAATAAAACATGTTGTTGATGAAAGTATTGAGAAATATAAAGCAAGATTTGTCTCTCATGGCTTTTCCCAGAAGGAAGGTATCGACTATGAAGAGACATTCGCTCCTGTGGCCAAATAAACTTTGATCAGAACCATTATAGCTCTTGCTTCCAAGATGAAATGGAAGTTGCACCAGATGGACGTGAAGACAACTTTCCTGAATGTTGTTATCGAAGAGGAAGTGTATATAGAGAAACCCCAAGGATTTGAGGTTGAAGACAGGAAGTCTCATGTCTCTCGATTGAAGAAATCCTTATACGGATTGAAGCAAGCTCCCAGAGCTTGGTATGGCCATATAGACAGTTTCTTGATGAGCTTAGGCTTTACCAAGAGTAAAGCAGACTCAAATCTCTACTTCAAAATTATGGATAATGGACTAGTAATATTACTAATGTATGTGGATGACTTATTCTTAACTGGAGAAGAAAATCTCATCAATGAATGTAAACAGAGACTTGCCACAGAATTTGAAATGAAATACCTTGGCCTAATGCATTACTTCTTAGGTCTTGAGGTATGGCAGAGTCCAGAAAGAATCTTCCTTAACCAAGGGAAGTACATGGTCAAAATATTAAAGAGATTCGACATGATAGAATGCAAGTCCATGAATACTCCCATGGAAGCAAAGTTGAAGCTGTCGGTTGATACTTCACAGATTTGATAGATGCCACACTGTACAGACAGATTATTGGATCACTGATGTACCTGACGAACACCAGACCAGACATCTGTTTTGCAGTGAACACCTTGATTCAGTTTCTGGTAGAGCCCAGATGTGTTCACTTAGTGGCTGCAAAACATGTGATGAGGTACCTTAAAGGTATAATGGATTATGGTCTCAGCTATTATGGAGATCATGACTTCACATTGAGTGGATATACTGATGCAGATTGGGCAGGAAGTGTTGCAGATAGAAAAAGCAATTCCAGATGTTGTTTCAGTTTAGGATCAGCTATGATCTCGTGGCAGAGTAGGAAGCAATCCAGTATTTCTCTCAGCATAGCCGAAGCAGAGTACATTGTTGCATGTTCTTCTAGCTGCGAAGCTATATGGCTTCGAAAGTTGCTGATAGGCCTATTTGATTTGGATATGAGAGAAACCGCGATTCTATGTGACAATCAAAGCTGCATTAAAATGACAAAGAATCTTGTGTTCCACGACAGGTTGAAGCACATAGAGATCCGCTATCATTTCATCTGCGGCATGGTACAGAGAGGAGCCTTGAAGCTCTAGTACATTAGCATGGATGAACAGGTTGCTGACATGTTGACTAAGCCTCTATCTCGTGTAAAGTTTGAACACTTTCGAGATAAGCTTGGTATAGTCCGAAAGGACCCTCCCTGAAAGGGGGAGCATATATATATTTATTCCTTGCTTCTGACCTCGTTGTTAGACGTAAAGCATGACGTTGTGTGATCCTTGCTTCTAACCTAATTGTTAGATGTAAAGCAAGATGAGTCATGCTTCTAACCTCGTTGTTAGATGTAAAGCATGATGCCATGTGATCCTTGCTTCTGACCTCGCTGTTAGACGTAAAGCAAGATGATTCATGCTTTTGACCTCACTGTTAGACGTAAAGCATGACGCCATGTGATCCTTGCTTCTAACCTCGCTGTTAGATGTAAAGCAAGATTATGATTCATGCTTTTGACCTCGTTGTTAGATGTAAAGCATGACGTTGTTGATTCCTTGCTTCTGACCTAGTTGTTAGATGCAAAGCAAGATGATTCCTCGCTTCTGACCTCATTGTTAGACGTAAAGTGAGATGTTGATGTGTTCCTTGCTTCTAACCTCGTTGTTAGATGTAAAGAAAGATGAGTCATGCTTATGACCTAGTTGTTAGATGTAAATCATGACGTTGTGATTCCTCGCTTCTGACCTAGTTGTTAGACGTAAAGCAAGATGATGATATTCCTTTCTTCTGACCTAGTTGTTAGACATAAAGAAAGATGTGACTAACACTGATCTACCAACTTATCAGTTGTGACATTGAGCCAGTGTAGTACTGTGATGTGCCAGCCTAGTGTTGTGATGAAGTGTCATTTTATTGATACATATTGATGCAGATGATGATGGAATTCTTTCAAGAATGATGATGTCGTCGATGAAGAAAACTTTCGATGACTCATAAATGTGCTAGCCAATGCTTCAAGATGATATTAATGATACTGTCCTCCTGATGCCACTGATGATGCAGACCTCTCTCACCTGATGCTGATGAAGAATACCCTTCTTGTTAAGGGGGAGTGTTGAAATAATGTAACTGCAAAGAGCATTCTTATTATTATTGTTATTTTATTATTAAGATTAATCCCCATTGTGGATTAATCATGTCGGTAATTGTATAAGGACCAAATCCCCTTTTGTGGATTGGTCATCGGAAAATTATAAAGGGAAGAATAAGAAGTCGACCCCAACAGTTATTATTGAAGACCCAGAATTAATTAAAGGTGGGTTTACCCACCCAGAGTGAGAGGTTGGCCCTGCCATTGAAACTCCTTGACACATGCCAGTCTTGTATAAATAAGAGGCTAGCGCCTCACTTCTAACACACAACTCACTTGTTCATTATATTATGAGGTAAGCTACAATTACCAGAGAGAGAAGAAGAAGAGTGGCGCATCTCTTGGGGAGGACTATCTGTATTGGTTTGAGTTATCTCTTGAACATTGTATAAGCTATTTATGATAAGGAAGTTTTTGTTGGGTTTTCTTCCCCTAAAGGGTTTCCCAGGATAAATGTTGTGTCTCTTGTGAATGTGTATTTCTCAGTGATCTTGTTATTATGATGCTCTTATCTATTGAAATGCAAAGAACTATAATAATGGCATAAACATTAACAGAAACAGGTATCATCAACCAGCTAGAGTAATTCAAGGATGATCAAGAGCTTGAAGAATGTTCCTCCAAGAACTTTCTCGCATTCTAGCAGCAGCTGGGATATCCTCCTCTTAGGAAGAGCATATCTTCACAACAATCAATAATCTAGTTGTCTCTCCACAGGAAGATTTAGAAGTCTCATCAGATTCCTCTTGTTAATTTGTTGAAGGGAATAAAGAATCATGGATAGAATTCAATGGCGATCAACCAGTGAAACCTGAGATTGAGGAGTCCTTAGAATGCCTCTCAATAGATCCTGTATGTACTCCAAGGACTAATCATATTGAAGAGGATAATGTGCATAGCATGGTAGAGAAGGACATTGAGTGTGACCTAAACAAAGAAGAGAAACAAGAATATAGTGATCCTATTGAAATATGGTTTCAATTAGTTATTAGGTCACACCACTCTTTTATTTATTGCTTGATCTCATCATCAAAGCAGTTGGTCCTTCATACTCCGGTATGCATTAAAAATTATCTTTTAAACCCGAGTATGAATATATTTCTAACCCTGTTACGCACATGGCTTCACTGGAAGTATTCCTATACTTAAAGGGAATTTTATTTTGTTCAATTAGAGTAGGATAGGTAAATAAATAAATAAATGTTGCAATGCAACATATCTTTCATATTTTTCCTAGATGGGAATGTCAAAAGCTAATAAATAAATCGGTTTAATATTTTTTGTACCTATAGTAGTTTTCTTTCTAAAAGTTATGATAATTTTGTTTGGAATATTATGAGAAGGGAATCTCTTCATCCTTCGAATGCACACATGATACTGGAAGGGTTTCAAAAGTGGAGAAGGCATCCTTGTCAACGAAAGATAACATTTAAGGGAGTGTTTCATGACCTATTTATTCAAAATTCTTCTTTTTCCTTAAGTTGTTAAAAATGATGCATTTGTGCTTTATCATTACCTATCTATTTTAAGACCACTATTTCACAAGGATGATCAATTCAGTGATCTTTTTAATAGAAGTTGAAGCTAAATGCTAATTCCAAATTTTTTTATTCATAGCTAATAATTCAACTTTTGACATTTTCCCTAAATTTTTTGTTTGTAAGCATGAATAAAAATCCAGTTTTAATTAGTTCTATTGGTTTCTTTTTAGAAAGTGTTCACAACTCTCCGAGCAACCATTTTTAGCATCTCACATTTTTTGCATGAGGCCATGCAAAACCTTAGGCATGGGGGAGTGGTTGTTGAAACCTTCATATTATTTTTCAACTTCTGTCGGTGAGGCAAAATCAACATGTTCAGTGCTAGGATTTGATAGTCATTTCCAGAATTCTGGTACCATTCTATTCTAGTAATGCAGAATTGCGCTCATCTGGTATTGTGCTCATCCAGTACTGATGGTCACCTGTGTGCTCATCCGGTACCAAAGGAGGAGGTTTGTGCTATTCCGGTACTGAACCACAACTCTACGCTATTCTGGTACTGAAGCACAACCCTACGTCCATCTGTTACTCAGGTGATCTGGTACTGGTAATAAGGTGTTGATATATCTAATCATATATTCAAGTTTTGTTGCTCGATTTAAGTACTAGGACATATAAATTCAACATTTTTCATTTTACTAAAGGAATTAGACTAATTATGCAGTAAACATATGGTTACTCTCAATTATTGCATGCTCCCTACCATGAAATTTTACATATCCTCGTATATTATCACTGAATTCCTTTGTGAAGTGGTTGTCGCCATGAATGAACAAAAATCATCCATCATGTCACTTTGTTCCAATACTATATGTTCCAGTATTGCAGAAACCTACTCCATTACTTATCTAGTACTGATGCCAAAGTGATATGATCTTTGTCATGTGCTTAACATTGTTTTCACTTTAGGTAATTGGATGTATGGGCTAATCTCTTCATGTTCTTTCTATCAAGGATCATTTAAGTCTTGTGTTGAATTATTTTTACTCTCATGTGCATCTTCCTCATACATTTCTACACTCAACCCTAAATGAATCATCATTGCTCTCCCTTTAGGAAGATATTTTTCACATTTAGCTCTATATGATAATGGGTGCACTTGTCTTATTACCTCATTATTTTGAAGAAGTGATTGCTAATTGAAATATCCATTGAAAAGTGGTGACACCATTATGTATAATACTAACCTAGTTGATTCAACAAGTTCTTATCCAAGTTTATCTTTACAAGTTTCTCTTGAGAGGTATTGATGAAAACCTCATGTGGTGGACCGCCCTTGCAAAACCGCAATGAACTTTCATGAGAACCCTAATAGGATTAACTAGAGGGACCTCTTATTCATTGTCCGAGATGTTCCATTATACATTGAATAGATGAGATTTAAGTTGAATGTGGATGATGTCACCCTTGGGATAATTGCAAACAATTAATTATGTGCCTAATAAATCTAAAACACTCTCATACCACCTGCCTTCCTTATACTCTAAAATTGACAGTGAATAGTATACATCATTCTAAATCTTTTGAGTAATATAATAAAAAGGAAGTATCAAGAAGTACAAGTAAACCCACCGGGGTACTGAACAGGCCTGCTGGTAGCAGGGCCATGCTTGTATGGTACTAAGGTAAACCCGTCAGGGTACTGAACATGCCTTCTAGTAGCGGGACTATGCCAGGTAAAGGGAGTTGAAAAACATAAAGTGGCACACCTAAAACTGAACAAAAACCCTTGGGTCTCATTCTGAAGCAATCATTATCAAATCAAGGCTAGGAGATGACCTTTATATTTCTTGGATGATGTTATTAAGAACCTTAAAGTATCCACTTTAGATTTCTATCTTTAAAATAAATAGGTTTGCATGAGAAGTGGGACCCTTAGTATATGGAATTCACCTTACCTAAGAAAGAAGCGCTTCATCTCTAAAAACTTGGATAAGAAACGAGTTAATCATCTTGGGATGTATTCCTTTATGTGTTCCTCTCTTCAAATGATATCTAAACTATGCTTATATCACTTTTTTTTTAAAGGTAATCTAGCCAGGGAGGCCTATTAGTGAAAATCATTTAGAAAACTCTTGGCCACTATCCTATAATCGTATTAGAGTCACATCCAACCCCTTTCTCCTAACTTTGATTGAAAATAGATTGGATAAGACTTAACGTCAAATCACTAACATATCTAATCTATTACTCATGACTCCACTTTGTCACCATAACTACTTTTCCATGAGTAATAATGTGAAGCATAAGACAAGAAGCTTATATTTTTTAATAGGAACTTAGGAGCTGAAGAATGATGAAACTTTAGGGAATGCTAGATCGAGTGAAGAGTATCATCAATTGTGAAATTTTGAAGATCATTGTTGCATGAGGACATGCAATGACTTAAGAATGGGGGAATGTTGGGTCTCCATTTTGAAACTTCTAATGCCCTATATTACCCCCTATCTGAGTCTATTTTACCTATTCCATGTGTATCTAACTAATTGTTTCTTCCATAAATACACTTGATTACCTTGTTCATGTGCATAAGGGGTAAATTATGATTAAGGCATGATTTGTTTAGTTTTCTTGAGTTAATTCGATTAAAATGGTTGATTTTGTATGATCATAATCACTTTGACTCTTAAGCAGCATGATCTAGTACCCAGTCTATTTTGGTACCAAGGCTCCACCTATTCTGATGCCAGCCTGTGCTAATCCAGTACTAGACATAATTCAAAATTTTTGAATGTTTCTAGAAGAAACTTTGGCTCATGGGTTTTTTCCAGAGCGATGTTTTCATGTGGAAACGTGAGTCATAATTCACCCATCTCGCACATGTGGACCTCCATCTTAGGGGGAATGATTCTGCCAAAATTAGGAAAAAAACTCAAACTACCGACTTGCGCCTCGATTTTTGTGCATATGGTATCAGATCTATAAATTATAATACATGGGTTTTTTCCATAATATGGGAAATTGAGTAATACATGGACATTTTTTCAAATTTATAATTTATTTGGGAGATATGGGTGGGGGACTAACTCAAATATGCCCAAATTGTTAAAAAACACAGATTTTTGGGATTTATCCTAAAATTGTAAAAATTGTTTTCTTAGCTTGGGGATTCGGTTTCATCCATTCCTCCATGGATTTTATGTATAAATAAGACCTCATAGGTATGATTAGAGAGGGAATTATTATGATGTAATATTGGTTCTTGAAGAAAGAGGAATTAGTATGCTGCAAATTGGATTTCTGAACCAACTCTTTTTGTAAATTTATTTGCTGAAGATCAATGGAAGTTTGAATTCAAGGATCCTATGTGTCTCTTAGAATTTATAATATTATGATCTAATATCTTCCATGTTGTCATCGGCAAGGGCCAATCGATCCAGCTTGGTAAGCTCATTGTAAATTATTAGCATAGTTTTCTATTTCATGTACTTGTTGTTTTGATTTCATTTTTATTTCACTGTTAGAATTGATTATAAAGAGTGGAAGTACAGGAATAGTGGGAGTCCATCATTCACATTACATAATCCATTAAATGGAACATCTCATTAAAAATTATGTTTCCTGTGTAGAAATGAAGTAATTTCTAGAATTGCAAGATTGTAAGATTGTATCAAATTTTTGTTTGGGATGCATTAATTGATTTTGAAGTGTGTGTAGAATTAGATAAGAATTTTTTGCAAGTTTGAAGTAAGTTGTTACAAGAAATGAGATTAGACTTCATCTCTCACCTTCATGCACCATTTAATGAAGCCTCTCAATTATATTGACTATTTTCTATACTACACAGGTTTGATTGGAGTAAATAGAGTTATGATTGCTTTGTGTTTAAGAGTGAATTGTTGATTATTGTTTTCAATTGCTACAAGGAACAAGATCTGATTTTGTCTCTTCTTTTCACGAGCCTATAATGAATAGATATGTTATGTGAGAAAGAGCCTTTTCAATTGAGTGTTTACTTAAGCATTTTACTATGAGCTTTATCTTTTGTTATTGTTGAAGTGTGCATAGATTTTCTTGTTAGTTGTTGTTAAGGATATTAGCTACAGATAACAGATTCAAAGTCCATCTTTCCACTTCATGAGCTTGTAAATGGACAAGTTATTTTCTGAGCAAGATCTTTTGGATGCATGATTGTTAAGATTTTGTTTGCAAGTTTTGTTTTCTGAATTTTGAAATGAGTGGAGAATGTTATTTGAAAAGTGTGAAAAAGAGTGCTATGTCATTAATTGTTTCTTGATTCAATTATACTCATAAGACATAGGAACCTATCTGTTATCGGAACATATAGTGCATCAACTCTACTGATTACGAATCTCGGTTGATAATTTATGTTTGGTAATATATTATGCAAATAATTGCACCAACACCAACCATATATCAATATCATCAACTATATATCATGCCAACCATGTGCCTCAAACAAGTGTCGTATCAATCATGATATGCCTCTACCATGAACCAAGTTCCACAAACCATGTGTCAAGAAATGCATCTCAACCATCAAGAATCAATCAATGTGTCAACCAAGCATCTCAACTATATCATCCCATACATAATGTACCAAACAATGATATGCTAAACAAGTAATACCAATGGTTTACTTTAACCAAGTAATATCACTCACAATCATATTCCATCTACAAGTGCATCAACCATGCACCAAACATGTATTACCACCCGTACCATACCAAGTGCATCAACCATGCACCAAACTTCAGCGAGATGTATCACAATCAATATGTGTTCCCATACATATGTTCCATATCAACAACAACTCATGTGCCAATGATACTGCTAGCAAGTGCCTCTAATAAACAACCAAGTCTATACCAATCATGCATCAACTTTGGGTCAAGATATGATTCATCAATGATGTACAACATAACTACCTCATATACTCATCAACTACATGTTCCAATATGGATCTCAACCACATGCCAAATGCATGCACCAAGACATCCAACAAATATGACTCTAAAAATACATCATAAGATATATCAATGGAGCTCACATATGTACCATCCATGTACTATAATAGATTTGCCTCAAAAACCATTCACTACAACAAGTACTAAGAAACCAATAGTACCTCTAAACATGTACCAAAAGTGTGCCTCAATAGATCAATTATATACCTCTATATATCATCACATCAACATGATATGTCCCATAAACAACAAGCCATAACTTCATTGAGAGAATACATAAGATAACCAACATTGTTCATTAACAAAAAATGTCTCAATCCACACTCTAGGGTTAGTACCATGCATCCAATAAATGCATCAAGAATATGCTTCAAAACTCAACCACATATTATCACCATACATACATCAACCACACATGCCAATATATAATCATGAAAACCTACAACAAACCATGTCAGACCTTGTAAAAACAAAGTTATATCATCAAACCATGCTATAACGCATCTGTATAGCCTTCTTTTCCAAGGCTTTTACCACAAGTACACGACATGTTCCATAGACAACTCATGTATGTACGTGAACTTTCTATAGGTCACCTCACGTATGTACATGAATTCTCCCACAAGAGCTTGCGCATGATTAAGAGAATGTCAAGCTTGAGCTTGCCTCATGGCTACCATTATGTTCTGGTTGTTCAGTCTTCTTCATCGCCTTCTGAAAGTGTCCAAACTTTTCATAAATTGACCTTTGAGCTTCCATATTTTCAACATTGTCTTCTTTCCTAGTTTCATGTGCTCTTATTTCCATGCTATATGAAGCACTCTTCATTGACTATCTTCTTGAATTCCAACAATCCTTATATTTTTGACCAAACCCACTGCAACTGTAACATCTCATGGTGTGACAATGTACAACAATGTGTCCCACTTGATTACATCTCCAACATCTTGGGTTGTTATGGAATATTCCAACATATTTCCTTGCATAATGTCTACGATCCAAAACTTTGTGACCCTCTTCATTACATGAGAAGTAGTGACCATGAATTGTTTTTTCATACCTTTTCTTTGGTGTCCACCTTGAAGGTGTCTTTCTTCTGAATTTTCTTTGAGGTTTATGTAATGTCCCCACTTTGGGACATCATCACAGTGTAGAGATTTATGATGACCAGAGTAGCCAGATGGATATTATAGCAAGTACAAGGGTATTTGAGAGGCATTGTGGGGTCTAGCTTGTATTGATGATCATATTCCATCATTATGATCCATTTCGCATAGGTTGGCTTTGGTTTCGTTGCATTCTGACGATTTCCATGATTTTGACCATTTTAAGCTATAAGTCAATGGAATTCACTGAAGAGGTCATTTTGGGCACATTACTTGGAGGAACCTCTCAGTGTAATAGCTCATTGGAATTGGAAGGAGAAACACTACAGGATGGGATGGCTAGAAGTGATTTTCAGTGGCCAGGGAAGCCACAAGGAGAGATAAGGAGCTTTTCAAAGGTAAAAAGGTTAATTAATTAATTAAAGTGATTTAATTAATTAATTAAAGTGATTTAATTAATTAATTAAATATTAATAAAATGAAAGTCACTTTGGAGGGATAAGGTGAGCCAAAAAGTATAAAGTAAAGGCAAGGGCCTCTTCTCATTCATTCATGTATGTTTATCTTTTGATATCTGGCCTTAGCTAGTGAGCCCAACATTAGGGGTTTTGAGGGTTTTGACATAACAAATCCTAGAGGACGATTCGGTGGTGAAAGATCCCGCCTAGCTTGTCCCAAGCTTGGTCTCGGAGAATTAATACTCTCCCACACCATTCTAGTTCCAGATATACTCAGTTCTAGGAGGATTCCACATCAGTTGCTTGTTCAGATAGAGAGAGGGAGCACCAGTTGGGGGTTTCCAGCAAGGGGGGCACACCATTCATTGAGGAAGGATTCGTCCTAGCCGAGGAGAAGGGATTCCGGGAATTCCAGGTACCGGGTTTCCTTTGCAGGTGTCTTGGCATCATTCTTGGTGGTTTTCTAGAGTCTTTAAATGGAGGATCTATTTGTATTGAGAGTGGGACGTTTTCCCAAGAGGAGGGCGCACCATCATTTGGAGGGTAGTTAGATATAAGGATCTAGTAGGTATTTTGAGGATTTGAGCACTTGGTTTCTCATTGTAGCGTCCTGATCTATCATTTTGGAAAGTTTCAGAGAATTTAGAGGCCTCCTTCATCAAGGTCGAATTATCTAGGGCTTTAGTCATCCAGTGGGGCACACCATTCAGTGGAGGAGTTTAGATCTACAGGGTTTGAGAGTGGATTTGGATATTTGGGCACTTGGGTTGTTCTTACCATCACCCGATATACTATTTGGCATCCTTCTGGAGGTGATTGGACATCTTTAGCACCAAGGCCGAATTGTTGAGGAGCTTCAGTTATCCAACAGAGCATGGCATCTTCCAGCAGTGAGGGGTTTGGCACTTGGCATTGGTCTTCATATCTTATCCAGTATTTGGAGGCTTATTTTGTATCAGCAGATCATTTTGTAGCATCTCATACTTGTTATCTATTGTCTATCATCTTGGCCATCTGTTGAGAATTCCAGATCGGCATCTCCATTGTAGCAGGTTCTTCTATTTTATGAATAAGGAAGATTTGAGATGTTTTGGCTTGTCTATCTTATTGCATATGGTTGAGGTATGTTCTGTTAGGACCACATATTGCACCTTTTTGCCCATACTTTTTTGCCATTATTATACCCTTCATCACTAGTATTTAGACTCATAATATCACTTCACCTGATCATTCCAAGGTATACAACGTCCTTTCTCATTATTATATGCTTAATCTGTTTTGCATAATACTTTACATTACTTTTGGACCTAAACATTGATTAGAAGTGCATAAGTGTCTATATCTGCAGAATAGTATTCAAGACCGATGCTGAAACACAGAGCTGTCCAAAGTTGCTGTTGAACTGATGCTGAAACACGGAAGCTGCTACACAACCCAAGGATGCATATGCTGAAACACGGAACTGCCACACAGTCTAAGGTCGCATATGCCGAAACACAGAGCTATCATGCAGTTCAGAAGTGCAGATGCTGAGACACAGAGGAGACCGCCACGATGCTGAAACACGAGCCGTGACAGTTAGCAGTCAAGGCCGACACAGTCAAGAGCGCAATTCACGTGGCTGAAACAACCCGTGAATTGCGATGCTGAAA
>ML856632.1:7414-27514 GCA_009831015.1 Picea engelmannii
CTACTTGCTGCACACAAATCTTATGGATGATACAAACTCTTGCAGATCTGAAGGTAACTTACACTGATCCTATTCCAATTCATTGTGATAACACAAGTGCCATTAGTGTCTCCAAGAATCTTGTTCTTCATTCCAAGACTAAGTATATTCCAATCAAGTATCATTTTCTCCGAGAACAGGTTACAAACAAAATTGTTCAGTTGAATCATATACCTTCTACAGAACAGATTGCTGATATCTTTACTAAACCATTAGCAGCAACCCCTTTTGGATATCTTCGTCAAAAGTTGGGAGTTATAATCTCTTGTGTCTAATATGTGCACCTGGTCAGGGGGAGTGCTTATTGAATATTTGGTGTTTTCCCAAGATGCTTATAGTCGATAGGGGGAGTATGTTTTGCAACAAGATCAAGGGAAGAATGGTTCTTCTTTGACATTGATGTCAAAGGGGGAGAAAAGAATTCGAGTGCTGTAGTTGCCATCAATGCCAAAGGGGGAGATTGTTGGCAAATATTTAACACGTAGCGTATGCTTGTCATTGATGGCAAGTACAATAGTGGAGATGGTAGGATAAGAAGGATAAAATCCCTTGGGGATTCGGACGTGAAAGCTCAGGAGGAACAACGTCGAGGAGCACGTGTGCAACAAAACTCAAGATACAGGAGTTCGCAGAAGAGAAGGAAGACAGAGATCCACAGCCGTCGGATCTCATATAGAAATCTCGTCAGTCGTTGGATCGGGAGGAGTTGCGCGGAGATTAGCCTCTGGAGGAGGAGCGCACCTGGAGAGAGGAACTGAGCCGTCAGATCGGAAGCAGATACCCATCAGCCATCAGATCTGCAGAGCGGCGAGGGAGTTAAGTCCTCGTGAGCAGGAGAGGGAATCCTGACGAGAGGAGTCATCATCGGGACATCGGCCATCGGTAAATCGGAGTTCTCAAGGTCGAGGGAACCAGGGCATTGGAAGTCCCGAAATCCTGACGAGATCGGGACCGTCCACTTGGAGAGGATGCGTGGCAGCGATCGAGCGCCACCGGGAACAGCCCCGACAAGGAGGCCATCCATCGGCATATCGAGAGTCGGGATATCGACAATCCCGTTGACCAGAAGTCGGGGAATTTCATCATGGAAAACCCGACCTAATCAGAACCGTCCATCTACAAGGACAGGTGGCAAAGGATCAAGTCTCGTCGACATATTGGGAGTCTTGAGACTAAGGGTGCGAGGCCTGCTAAACCCCGAACTGCGAGAAGAGACCATAGCCGTGGATCTCAGATAGGACGTGTGTCAAGGATCCAAGAGGAGTCGGTGTGGGAGGACATGTGGCATCTCACATCGGATATCGGGATATCGGAGATCCCGGGAGCAAGGAGTTCATGCATCTCGAACTCGCGAACCCCGTAGCCCTGACGAGATAAGGTTGTGGTCACGGGAATTGGTCATATGAGTGGGAGCTGAGCTGGGAGGGCCAGCGTGTGAAGGGACACATCGGGTATCATAGGATCGGGAATCCCGTAGGCATGTGCATGGTGACATCGAAAACGTCGAAACCCCGATGAGAGGTTTGACCGAGGTCATGTGTTAACGGTCATATGGGCCAAGGCCTATAGCCAGCAGGGCTAGCGCGTGGAAAGGGGCGCATCGGTAATCGGGGATTGGAGAGGCAAAGAAACCAATGCATCAAGAATGTTGATTTCGCGATATGCGATATCGCGACTCAATCGCAGTCGTTGAGTTAAGATCACATTTGGACCATTGATCACAGCCCGTATCGGAGTTTCGTGAATTGCGATTTCAAAAGGAAAAGAAACAAATGCAACAGGAACCTCGATTTCGCGATATGCGATATCGCGATTCAATCGCAGCCGTCAAATCAATATTAGATTTGGACCGTTTATCAAACTCCACATCGGAGTTTCGTGAATCGCGACATAGAGAGGCAAAGAACATAGTGCAACAGGAATGCCGATTTCGCGATATGCGAAATCACGATTTAATCACAGCCGTTGAATAAAGAAATGATCTGGACCGTTGATCTAACCTCTCACGGAGTTTCAGGGATCGGGATTTGTAAGTGACAAAAGCTATGAACGCCAAGAATGCCGAAATCGAGATGTGTGAAATCTCGATTGGATCTGAATCGTTGGATCAAGTATTGATCGGAGGGTTACTGTTCTTTCTCACAGATTAACTGCTGAATTTGGAATCTGTTAGCAAAACAGACTCATGATTACAAATCGGTTAGTGTTTCAGGTAGCGATTCAGTTGCTTAGACAGTTGTCGTCTTTTTGCCTAAGGAGTTGGGAAGTTGAACTGTCATGTTTGAGTGTATAAAAGAAGTTGAACAAGACTGTGTTGGGTTGGTTGTTCTGCAAGTGAAAAAGAATGAAACTGTAAGAATATAGTAGCAGAGGATGCACAGGAGGAGATGGAGCATATGTGAAGTGTGAGATGAAATGCAGAGCATAATAACAGAACGAGTTGAAGAAGAGAAGAATGAGAGTACGAGTTGATGCAAAGCATACCTGCTGAATAGACAGAGGAAGAGAAGAGCAGCAGAACAGTGTGCAGAAGACCAGATTTACAGAACGAAGAAAGATTGGTAAGAACTGATTTATCTGTAAAGTTGAATGTTTATTTAGCCATTTATCTTCTAGGGTGGAAGGGAGGTGCTCGGGAGGACTGTTGTCCTCAGAGGTTCAAGTGGGATCTTGAACACGGGAAGTTGTAGCTTCCATCTGGTTGCAGCCAGAGAAACTAGGGTGGCAGGGTGGTGCTAGGGAGAACAAGTGTATTCTGTTATACATGTTGGAGCCTGTGTAACTGGAAGTTGGTGCTTCCATCCAGTTGGTGCTGGAACATTCAGGAAGTTGGTGCTTCCATCCAGTTGGTGCTGGAATATTCAGGAAGTTGGTGCTTCCTTCTAGTGGGTGCTAGAGAAACCAGAGAGTTGGTGCTCTCAAACAAGTTGCAGCTTGTAAAACAGAGGTAGCAGCCTCACATTGAGTTGGTGCTCAATTGTAAATGATGTACAGAACTGGAAAAAGACTGCCTATCATTTCGAAGAAGAAGTGTTTTTTTCCCTTGATGGTCTTTACTTTTACTGTCCATATGTTGTATATTGTTAATGATCACTTGAAGGAAGATTAATAATATTTAAAAGGCATAAAATTGTTTAAGCTCATAAACAACTAATTCACCCCCCCCCCTCTCAGTTGTTTTTAGTATTCCCAACAAATTGGAAACCCCTTCCTTTATGTGTTCACTGGTTATAAGTTTTGTCTAATCCGACACAATCCTTATTTTTTGATCGACAATGATGAAGAGGAGGCAGCATCCCAAACATGGAAGATGGAAGACGAATTTGAGTTAATACAGTAAAGCATCCATTCCATCCTTATGGGTGTGTTTTAGGAATCAAATGATAATAAAATTTGGGTAAAGCATGTACGTAGTCTATAGAGGATATCAATTGAGATGGGATACAAGCAATAATCAATAGGGATGGGATACAAGCAATAATTATCAATTTCAGGATTTAAACTTGATGAGAGTTTACGAAAAAAAATAATAACAGTATCACTATCCTTTTCCATTTATTGTAAAATTATTTTCCATTCATTGTAAGATGTAAGTGTCAATAGATAGTTTCTACCTTAATTGTCGATCCAGGATGTCCAACATTCCAATAATAGCTTCAACCCATGAACGGACGAACGATTTATCTCCAACCCATGAATAATGTATCTTCCATTAATCAATGATGTATTGTATATGAAGCACCCTTTGGTGTTGGGAAAAGGTCTATGTAAAAGCACCCTGTGGTGGTGGAGAAATGTGGTAGAGTGCTGACAAAGCTCACTACATACATAGATCGGTCTAGCAGTCTGGCAGTCGAAGAAACGACTTCAATAAACTTAGGTTATATAAGTGCATTATGTCAAAGCATATTCAAAGACTTAAAGACTTGTAATAATAGACTAAAAACTTAGGTTAAGAGTTATAATAGACAAAAAAAAACTTAGGCTAAGAGTTATAATAGACAAAAAAAACTTAGGTTATCTAAGATGACCTAGACAATAAGACTTCAATCTTGTTAGCCAATAGTATTCTCAATAAAATCAATATAAATAATATAAAAAAACATAACAATTTTTTTTTCCGATGTAGAAGTTTGGAAAGAAAAAAAATATTGAAAGTCAAACGCAAACTAATTGATGGTCAAAGCCGTATCGAATGTTAGAGTCCCTGTTTTGCCTTCGACAGGGACTAATAACATAGTGGTACAATGCTTATGGGCATTGATGAGGAAGGGTACATGTGTATGAATGTATTCACATGGAAGATATAATATGGCCTTAAAAACGATGTGATCTCATATTTTGAATTTTTTTAAGATAAAACAATTCTTATATACATCATAATGGTGTATATAATAAATATAATTTATAAATAGACAAGTTTGGCAAAATATTGTTATAAGTATATAATGTGAATGTAATAAGTCGAAAAAAACATGTTTAAAATGAATGTTGAATATTTTCTTAAGATTATGTTTATAGTTTGGATATGATTAATTTGTTTATAAAATATTTTGATATTTATGATACTATTTTTATTGTTTAATCAATATGAGATAATTTATAACTTTCAGTTTGTCGTTCTATTTTTGTTCTTCCTTAAATTGTTGAAAAAATAATTTGATGACCTAATTTATAAACTAATAGTCCATGACATGAAAACAAGTACACCAACAATAACAAGATGAAAATAATCATTTGCTTTAAATGTTCATTTAAACATTTCAAAGAAATGTTGATCATATATGACAATGTTTTTAAAAGACACCAAGAGGAATAAAAAATGTTTGAGCGTAACTAGTTACTAAAAATATACGAGGTAAGGTTTTGAAAATGGCGGAGGCGGGAAGGATACGCAGTGAGTTGCAGGTTTAATGGCGGACCGTCTGTACCTTAATAGGATTCCTAGAGTTTAGAAGGTGCTATGGTCAAGGCGGAGGCACTTTTGGAGACACGGTTAGACAATTATAGGCGCTTCGGTTTTTTCTCCTAGAGTTTCGAGCTCCTCCAAGGTTTTGGAGGGGGCTTATTAACTATTCTAGAGACTGTTTAGTATTGCCTCCAACTATCTTCTTTGTCAACACGTTTTAGTGGCTAGATTTTACGTTGCTCTTCTATGATTTTTCTTTGTCTATTTTGGCGACAATGAGTTTTAATTGCAGTAGTGTCTCTCTAGCTAGCTGACCCAGAAGAGCTTGTCGTATCCATCTTCTCAACATTCATTATTCTGATCGAACCTTGATTCTTACCCCCCTGATGAGACTGATCTACTGACAACCTTCTTCTATAACACTGAGGTGGCAGACACTTAAGGCTTCTGGAAACTACTCAATGGATAGTGAGGTCAGTGCACTCATGGGTGAGATTGGCGAGGAGCATTGGGAGAGGGCGGGTTTGTTTAGCTAAGTGGACAAGTTATATAGAAGTAATGACAGGAGGCGCCTTCTTAATGGGAGCATTAATGTTCCACGTACTTCCTCGGCAGAGTTTCCATTTTTCCCTATCTCCAACTCTAAACCTTTTCATTTGCCTGGTAGAGTGACGAACCCTCTGAACTTTTGGGATTCAATTTCTCTGCCTAGTGTGGACTCTGTGGGTTTAAATTTTGAGCGTGGAGAGTAGGTTAAGAGTGGCCAGGTTTGTCGACATCAGTTAAAAGCCACAAATTATCCACCTGAGGCAAGACAACCGGAGCTGCAAGGTGGATGTTCCAAAGGAAAGCAGGGAAGCTGTAAGTGATCGACGCGGGTGTGGAGGCCAAAGTGAACAAAACATATACTAGTTATGGGGATGGACGTCAGCTTAGAAGAAGTGTGCAATCTAGCACTCTGTGCTTTGGTGGGGAGGTTGGCTTATCGGTGATGTTGAAAACAAACTCTTATGAATTGGATACAGTGCAACTGGGAACCTGTTCTGGGTTATTCCCATGAGGTAATGACTCTGTCGAGAGGGTGGTTAGGCTTTGTATTCAAGAGTCCGGAATACTCAACGAGAATTCTAGAAAGGTTTTGGGGCTATGGGGGTGGGAGTCTGATGTTGAAGAGGTGGCGCATTAGTTTTGATCTGACGATGGAGTATTTCATCTTCCGCCACCTCTGGGTCCTTCTACCAGGGCTACCCCTTCAGATGTGGAATGATAAATCCTTGGAGGTGATAGGTAATGCCTCAGGTCATTTTATTAATATAGATGAGTAAGCACTTCAATCTCTTGATAAGAGAATGGAAAAGGTGCTCATGGAGGCGGACATCCACGTAGGTTTATTGGAAACACTCGAAATAGAGTGGAGGGGTCACTTGTTAGTACAGAGGTTGGACTACCTGGGCTTGCCTTTTTGTTGCTCACTCTGTAGATGAACCAAACACATATGAAAGGAATGTACACATATATACGGGGCTCTGGTTGAGGAGGACTCCTCGGAGGATATGCCATCTGACAGTTACTCATCATTGATGGATGCACAAGAGTCGGGTGATTTCGATGGAGTGAGGACTGAGGATTTGTTACACTCGTCAGAGGTTGATAAGGGTAAGGATTTGGATTCTGCCCCAAAGATTACAAACTTGGTTGATGATCAGACTGTGCCCTTTCCTGGGACTGTGACAACCCAAGAGATGAGCTCCCCTGTACTCCCTGAGATCTTGAGTGTGGAAGACTATGAAATTGTTCCGGGTTATGGAGAACTTGTCTCTAGTGACCAATCCTTGGATAGGAATATTTTGGCTTTGGTACCTACCTATAGAGAGACTTCAAGCCCCACTCTGATTTCGACCTACTTGGGGAGGGAGGTTGTGGTTAGAACTAATTATAGTGGACCTCTTAGATCTCCTGCGGGTGATGGGAATGTATCAGGGAATGACCCTGCATGGTCGCGGGGTTTGGGGTATGAATTATCTCCTATCAAAACTAGGGGTGCCCGCAAAAAGGTGGGGATCAACGAATATTTTGCTACAAAACATAATTCTTCTAACTTTAACCAGGGGGCACTTAGAGGCATGAAATCCCTTGCAAGGGATAAATCATGATCCTCCTCTCTCTTAATATCAGAGGGGTAGAAGGACCCGTAAAAGTGGCCTCCCTGCGAAGACTTTTATCTAAAACAACTCCTAATATAATTTTTCTACAAGAAACTCTGGTGGCGGCAGAAAAGGCAAGAAACTTTATGTACATTCTTAGACCTGAGTGGATGATTTGTGCAGTTAGTTATGTGGGGAAGTCTGGTGGGCTACTGGTGTCTTGGGATCCAAAATTATTTGACTTAGTGCCTGTCTTAAGTTGCGGTGGTATTTTTTTGTCAGGTGCTAGCTTAGCAGATAAAAGGAATATTTCCTTTCTGAATGTTTATGGCCCTTGTCAAGATTGTAAGCATTTATGGGAAAAAGTGGACGGTAGGGGCTTACTAGCAGATGGTGATTTGATAATGGTAGGGGATATGAACTTCACGACAAATTCAGAGGAGGTTTGGGGAGCGACAACTTTCGCAGACCCTTTGGCGGTTTTTTTTAAGGAATTTTTTATAAAAAATAATCTAGTGGATGTTGCCCCTGCAGAGGTGGTTCCTACGTGGTGTAATGGAAGGTCTAGAGCTAATGGAATTGCTAAAAGGTTAGACAAAATCTATGTTGCGGAGGATCTTATCACATCATCATTGAGATACAGATCATGGGTGGAATGTCCTTTTATTTCTGATTATGCTCTAGTACTTCTTCAATTGGGCTTTGGTCTACCGTCGGTTGCTCATCCCTTCAAGCTAAACCCAACTTGGTTGCGAGAAGATACCTTTGCCACTTTGGTTCGTGCTATTTGGGACGATTTACATTTGCAACAAATTATGGGAGCTCAAAGGAGATTAGTAGAGAGACTTACATCTCTAAAATCTCGGGTGAAGGTCTGGTCTATGGAAAAATGTTCACATGATCGATTAGATATGGATAAGATTGAAGAAGATTTAAATGATATCTATCTTCAGAAGGCTCAGGGTTTACAAAATGTTGATTATGAACAACATATGATGATACTTGAGGCTGAGCGTAAAAAACTCATGTTGGATGAGGAAGAGTGATGGCGACAAAAGAGTAGGGCTATATGGATAAAAAGTGAAGATAAGAATACAAAATTCTTCCATCGTTTTGCAAGCTACAAAAGAAATAAAAAACACATATGGGAGATTAAGGATGAAGTGGGCCGGCTCCATACAGGCCAGGAGGCCATAAAGGATGAAGCTATAAACGTTTTAAATCGTTCTATTAGGATAGTGGACATAACTACATTAGGGAGAAGATAGCTACAGTCAGGTTGTTTCCTAGAATAGTCACAGAGGATGAAGTTGTAAATCTAGAAAATCCAAGTACCAGTGAGGAAATTCTAGAGGTTTTAAAAGGATTTACAAAGGACAAAAGTCCAGGGCCGAATGGCTGGACTGTTGATTTCTTTTTACATTTCTTTGAGTTCGTAGGGTGGGATTTGCTTGATGTTTTGGAGGAAACAAGACTCAGAGGCGAGGTAACAAGACCAATCAACTCAACTTTCTTAGCATTGATCCCAAAAGTAAATAGTCCCAGAACATTTAGCGATTTTTGCCCAATTTCTCTATCCAACTTATGTTACAAGGTTATTGCAAAAGTAATAACCAAGATAATCAGGCCTATACTTTCTCGTGCATTATTTGAGGAACAACTGGGATTTCTTAAAGGAAGGCAGATCTTAGATGCCATTGGCATGACACAAGAGTATCTGCACAACATAAAAGAGAAAAAAATCCAAGCAATTATACTGAAGCTAGATCTTAAAAAGGCTCACGACTGCACAAACTTGGACTTTTTGTGGCTAACCCTTCTTGAATGTGGTTTTGGACTCCCCACTACAAATTGGGTTATGGGTTGTGTAACCTATAAAATTTATGCAATTCTGGTTAATGGAGAGGCAAAAAAATTCATCTAGAGTAGTAGAGGACTAAGACAGGGTTGTCCATTGTCACCCCTCCTTTTCATCCTTGTGATGGAAGGACTTAGTCTTTTGCTGAAAAAAGGACAAGCAAATGGAGTTTTGACTGGGATAATGGTTTCTCGATTAATAAAGGTCCTACACTTGCTCTTTGTGGATGATGTTCTAATAATGTCTAAAGCTTCAGTCATTGAGTGGATTGAAATCAGTAATATCCTTAATGTTTTCTGTCATGCGTCGGGGTTAATGATAAATGTACAAAAGTTTGCCTTCCTACACTCAGGAGTTCAACAAGAAACTCTCGAAGCATTAAAAGAATTATTTCATTACAATTATAAAGATCTTTCGAAAGGCTTTAAATACTTAGGGTATTTTTTAAAACCAGATAGTTACAAGGCGGTGGAATAGCAGTGGCTCATTAAAAAGTTTGAAAACAGGATAAGCCACTAGTGTAATAGGTGGCTATCTTTGGGAGGCCGATATGTGTTGATAAAAGCAGTATTAGAGAGCCAACCAGTCTATTGGATGGCTTTAGCTCGTATTCCAGTTACAATTCTAAATAGGATCTAAAAGTTGGTTTTTTCCTTCCCGTGGACAGGTAGCAAGAAAAAACAAAGCTATCATTTATGCAGTTGGGAGACACTTTCAAAGCCAAAACTTTATGGAGGGTGGGGTCTGAGAGATATCTTTATTTTCTATAGGGCTCCGGTGACAAATACTCCATGGAGAGTATTGATGAAGAATGATACCTGTAAACAGGTGATAAAAGATAAATACTTACCACATGGATCGATTTCGACTTGGTTAAGATTGGCTTCTTCGATCTCGGCCCATGGATCCTAGACTTGGAAAAATTTGCTTAATACTTTACCATTGGTTTTATAGTGGCTGGTCTAAAACCTGGGTTCTGGACACTCCATTATAATTGGGAAAGATGTAATTCTGGGTATGGGGAAGGACTCATTTTTATCAAATGAGCTGGCCTCTACGCTTAATAAAAAAAAAATCACTTTCTGTATCAAGCGAAATGTGATTTTCCACAGGGCTCGATTTGTTCCAACTGGTTAGACAATGCAGTTTTGGGGTTGGAGGGAGAATTAGCACCAGAATGGGAAAAGTTTATAAGGAAACTGATTGGATCAAGGATCCAACTCCTTGATCATCTGGATGAATTAAAGTGGATGGGTGGTGATAATTCAGGGCAACTCACTGTAAAAAATGTTTATAACGCAGTAGCTACAAAACCATGGAAATGTAAAATTGGCGGTTGGAGGAAAAAACTGTGGAGATGGGACTGCCCACTAAAGATCAAGTTATTTGCTTGGCTGGTGGCTAAAAATAAAATTCTAATGTGGAAAAATCTTCAAAAAAGAGGCTGGGAGGGGCCAGGGATTTGCCATCTCTGCAAAGGTAAGAGGGAATCTGGTAAGCACCTCTTTGTGAATTGTCCTTTCACTGTTTCAGTTTGGGAAAGAGTTAAACTTGCTCTAAATCTCATTAATGGATGGAATGGCCTATCGGTGAACGAGTGCTTTGAAAATTGGGATAAACAAAACCTTGATTTTCCAACTCTGCCAGCCTTTATTTGTTGGTTTATTTGGCTTGATAGAAACAAGTCTATCTTTGATTCAAGGACTCCCTATATTCAAAAGATAGTTTTCCTAACACTTGGAGTTGTGGGCAAATACAGGAAAAAGGAAAAAGATTATCTTCCTAGAATTTCAGCCTTTGAAATCGCAGAAGATAAAGTCATTGGGTGGTTCGACGGGGCAACGCAACAGAATGGTGAACAAAGTGGGGCATGTGGCATGATAAAGGTCAATAATTAAACGGCTTACAAATGGACTTTAAATTGTGGAAAAGGAACAAACAGTAGGGCATAACTCATGGGTGCCTGGGCCTCCCTAATACTGGCTTCTATACTTTCAATTCCAGATTTTCATGTTCTAGGGGACTCTAAAATAGTTATTGATTGGCTTAGTCGGAAAGGAGCTCTATAGTTTGTTACCTTAGAATGTTGGAAGGATAGGATTAAAGAACTTCTCAAATACTTCAGGATCATATCCTTTGCTCATATTTATAGAGAAGAGAATCAAGAGGTGGACAGATTATCAAAACTGGCACTAACAAAACTACCTGGGAGCATAGCTTACAATCAATGGGAAGGTGGTCATGAGGGACACACTCTTTTTTTAAAGATGTTTTAGAAGGCACTAGAGGGACTATTTTATATGTATCCTAGTTAAAAGTTGGTGGTAATAGTAGCTTCAGTATTTAGCTATATGAAAGACATTTTCCTTTTTTATGTTTGTCTTTTTTTGGATCTTTAGGAGAAGATGATCTTATTGTAAGGAATTTGGAAATTCTGTGTAGCTTGTTTTTTGGATTATCCTGAGAAACTCAAGGAACTTTTGATATAATGGATGTTGTGAGAACAAATTATATTTTTATAAATATAATGAGAAATTTCCCGTGGAAAAAAAAAGACACCAAGATGACACCAAGATAACTTGCTAGATAGACTGATGTAATAGTTTAGTGGGGTTACCCATTCTTGGTAACAATGTTAAAAGTTCAAGTTCTCAACAAATATTTAGAATGTAAATTATGTTACAATAGGAATGTAACACTTAAATCACAAAGGCCCTTTCATTAACTTGTCACACTTTTTTTGAATAATTGGAAGTTAGTGTTATCTACAAATTTATATAATAATAATAATAATAATAATCTATTTTTAAGGTCATGACCAAGCCAAACACCAAATTGGTGCATGAGACCCCATACACCCAACGATTTGACTAGTAAAGTCTATTGAGGTATACATACCCTACCCCCCTATGGGTTTGAACTTGTGACCTCTTAGGAGGAAACACAGGTTCTTAACCATTAGGCCCACTAAGATAGTATGATGCAAAAAATAAATTGAACCATATATGACGACCATTATTAACTTATATACCCATCTAAATTTGATTCTTCCCACCAAAATAATGTCTTACTTGCAAATATATAGTGAATGACCAAAGGGAGTTATATTTGAAGCATGAGATTGTCTAACTCAGTATCAAGGGAAAATAAATTATTCTTAAAATCTTATCATATAAGTGTTACACTTTGAAATGAAATGATAAGGATATAAATTTAAATGCAACTACTACTACTACTACAAAAAAGGGTGTAATACCCCAAGGACGAGCCCCAATTATATTTCTGAATTGTAATTATGGTTATAGGCTGGTGAGCCAAATGGTTATAAGCTGAGAGACTTATGTGTTTATTAGGCTCGTGAGCCAGATCCTAAGGCCAATGAGCCTGATTTTGTATATGTAAGTACTCGCATCATTAATAAAATTACATTGTTGCGTGTAGACCAACCACGAAGAATAGTGATGGGGGACTAAGCTTCCACAAGGTTGGGCAAGGGAGGAGGCTAAGTGTTTGAGCTTGGGGGCTAAGCCAGGGGGATTACCTCTAAAGGAATAATATTTTAATATTAATTCCTGAAGGCTAAGGTTGGCATGTTGAGTGTTGTCCTAAATTCCTGGAAAAAGGAACGTATGCTAAGTGGAGTGCATGCAGCTCTAGGAAGACAGGTGTCAACCTGGGCTCATGTAGTTAAAACCCAGGAGTCAAACTGTGTTGAGGGTTCGCTCCCCATTCTTCCATCCTCCGCCTAAACTCGTTGGCCTCGGATGTCGACCTCTGGTTACCAACGCCCAATTGATAAAACTACTCACGGGAAGGAGGTTCACTTGCCATTTCCCATCCGTCGTCTAACCCATTGGGGCCTCTACGTCTGCCCTCTGCATAACCTCGCACATCTGAGAAACCAGTCGGGGAGGGAAAAGACGACATGTGTGTCCTGTGAAACTAGGTTTATCCACACTACAAATCTGAGTTCGTGCCTTAACCGTTTAGGGTTGTTGCCTTGTGTTCACCTGAGCCGTGTTGTGTCTTAGCGTTAGGTTATTGCCATTTTCGGTGTCCATAATTGTTCCTGTTGCTGCTGTCACCTATATGCTAGCCGAATGTTGTTGCAGTATTTCTTAGGAGTTGAATTGAAGAAGCAGGTTGTCAGGCCTGTGAGAAACTCTCCTATGAGAGAGAGTTTGTTGGGAAGTGAGTTCTCCTGGAAGGGAGTCCCGTATCAACTACAATACTTTGAGACTTCTGGTCCAGCCTATTGCTGAAGCCCAAGGTAAGGGAGGTGTACTGACCGATGGACTTGTAGTAGTGAAGGTGTACTCTCTTGGGGTGGAGAAGGTGTGTGGGGAATGAGGGTCTGTGACCTGTGGGCGTAAGTGGCTCCTGGGATAAAATATCCTTCCTGTTGTTTTGTGCAACTTCCTTGTTGTCCTTGCTAAGCCTAGAATTCCCTTGCCCGATGGAGTTTAGTCCCAACTCGGGGGTGACCTACTGTTGAGAGTGATGAGAAGTGCAGTCTAAGGCTAGGAGGTTTGTGGAAGGTCTGCACGCAGTTGGTGGATTTACTCCAACTAAAATATAAGTATCATTTTTGTGCTTAATTATGTATTTTATGCATGTTTGGGGTTACTTGAAATGTATCATGTGTTCCGTTGCATGTGGATTTACTGTTAATATCAATTGCATTTGTATGGTAGTAGTAATTCTGTGTTAAGTGTTTTAATTCGATTAAAATGCATGTTATATGTGTGTGTGTGTGTGTGTGTGTGTAAGATTTCGCGTGGTGGAGTTACCCGGCCTGTGGATGGCCAGGTTGTTTGGGTAGTGTTATCTAAGCTAGTTTGTTTGTAGGAGTCAAGGTATGTTCTGCAGTAGTGTTTCCCGGCAGTGGTGTTGTTGGCCGGGAACGTTACAATTTGGTATTAGAGCAATGGTTTCAATATTGAGCCTGGATGGGCTGGATAAGTGGTCATTGGACCCAAGGTTTCAAGTGGAAATTGTGTTAAGAGGAACCAATTTTGGACCTCAGAAACATTCCTGAGTGCCAAGAGGTTTCATTGGCCATGTTTCGAAGCTTAGGAGGAGTAGCGGTATCGTAAAACCACGACATAAGTGGTATTGGACCGCCGAGTAATGTGAACCGTAGGATCTATTCAGAAGGAAAGGAAAACCTTTACGACCATTAGATATGGAGAAAGCGCGGAAGGGTTAACCTGGAAGCCCTTCGGACTTCGCGACGTCGGTGAAGCTTGATGCAAAGATAAGAGAAAGGCCAAAACCCGAAACTCTGAAGTCCTGGAAGAGATCTACATCGTATATTTGAGAGGAGAATCTCGACCGTTAGATCTCGGAGAAGTCGTGCATGGGTTAGTCGCGAGAATCATTCGTAATTCACAAATAGAAAGATTTGAAGAGAAGAGAGGTGAAAACCTCTGAACCAAGGAATCACGAAGTGGATCTTGACCGTCAGTTGCAGGAGAGATAAGGACCGTCGATTATATAGGGAGAGTCCGAAAATTCGGCTATCGGGAGAAGTGGGATGCGCCTACGCACAAACTTTCGAAGCCCGAAGTTTCAAAGAGAAAGGGTAGACGTGGTGGGGCCGGACGACGTCTCCAGGGATGACATGGACCTTCCCAGACATGCCACGTGCCACCACTTGAGTTGGTGACATCTGTACTAGGTGGACCCAGAGGGTAAAGAAGTCTGGAAGTTCAAAAGTCGGAGATTGGAAGGAAGCAAACGTGAAGGATTTCGAAACCCGAGGTTCCGAAGCTCCGAGTTCCCAAAACTCCAAAGCTCTGAAGTCCTGAAGCTCCGATGACAGAATTTGCACAGTGGGTATCGATCGTTGAATGTTGAGTGGTCGTGGATCGTTGATCCTCCCTGCTTCACGAGTTCGTTAGTTCGGAACTCATAAAGTTGTTGTGATGTGCTTTGAAGACTTCTGAAGCCATAAGCCGAAGTCCCGAGTATGCACCTTTTTACCTAGCGCTTGGTCACGACCCATGATCACGTGGGTCGGAGACTGAGAGAAAGGGGCTAGTGCTCGGAAATTATAGCAGAGCAGAGCTCGGAAGAAAAAAAAATTTGCGGGGATTCTTGATTGAACGAGAATCACAGAGAAAGAAAACTAAACGTTTTCTTGAATCATAGTGGTTTATGAATGCCATGAAATTTGTTAAGGATTTATGGCCTGACAAATATCTGTTGACTGCACATTGTGTTTGCAAAGTCAACGAGTGTCAGAACCGAACCGAATTTCCACTGAGCGCAGAGAAATGGAGGAACATAATTCTTCTAGTTCAAAGAATGAAACAAAAGGAATGGATGTCCAATTGGGAGTCGAAGGATTGAACTCCAATGGACATGGAGAAGAGATAGACAAGGAAGGGTGCATGATGAAAATGATTGAAAGATTGCAAAAAGATGTCCAGACTCACTGAGCAGATAACACAAAGCTCATGAAAGCCAGGGAACAACAGGGAGAATTCAACCTAAAGTTGATACAGAGCCTGGAAATAATCGAAAAGAAGTTGGAAAAGGAGAGTGACTCAAGAAAAACAGGGAGTCACAAGACCCCTTAGAAGAAAAAAAGATCAACAAGCGTTGGGAGGCATCACTGTCACTCCCCGGAACGTTCCAATAAGGGAGCACACAGTAGTTCAAGCCCATCTCCTACCAGAAAACACATGAGGTCTGGAGTGGATGAAATGAAGGGTGAAATGAACAAGATTAAACCTCCTACTTTCGACAGAGAACACAAGAAAGATGAGGATGATGAGACATGGCTGCTAGGCATGGTGAAATATTTCAAACTATAGAACTATTCTTCTCATGCAGAGGGAAGAATTGCCATTTACCATCTTAAAGGAAAGGCATCCATATGGTGGGAGCAGCTTGTGCAAGTACAACATGTCAGAGAGAATAATGTTACTTGGAGGGAGTTCAAGAGACAGTTTGAAAAGAAGTACTTAACTAAGAGGTATTATGACAAGAAAATGAAAGAGTTCTTCGAACTCAAGCTGGGTAGCATGTCCATTGATGAATATGAACAAAGATTTTTAGAGTTGTTGAAGTATGTCCCCTTCATCAAGGATGAGACTGTCAAAATTCAAAGGTATCTGAGTGGACTGCCATCTTCCATTAGCGACAAGATCCAGTATGATGACCCTAAGACTATGGAAGAAATGATAAGGAGAGCAAAATGCTTGTATGATCAACAAAAAGAAAAGCCTACTTTCCAAAAAGCTTGGGAAGAGAAGAAGAAGTTTAAGAGGGAGCAGAGGAAAAAGGGAAACAAACCACCATTTTTAGGAATAGCCCTCAAGGACAGCTAGGTTTTAGAGAGCCCAGTAAGGATGAAGTAGGTGGGCAAATGCCAAGACAACCACCTATGGAATGTTGGGGTTGTAAAGGAAATCATAGGTACAGAGATTGCCACCACATAAATGACAAAGTAAGAGTTGTCCACAATGTTCAACAGGCAGAAACAGTGGAGGACATGGGCAGTAGAATTTTGAGGATCTACGCAGCTCTAGACAACAAGCAAGCATAATATCAGTCGCATATGATTGAAGTGGAAGGTATGATCAACAACCATGCCTTCACTATTTTAATTGATTCAGGGGCTAGCCATAGTTATATAGATCCTAGAGTGGTGGAAAGTTTGCAGTTGTCGAGAAGCAAACATGAAAAATCTTGGTTAGTGCAGCTGGCTACAATAACCAAGAGAAAGGTTATGGAGTTGGTTAAGTCATGTCCAGTGGACATGAATGGACTGAGCACAAGGGTTGAATTGAATGTTTTACCTTTAGGTTCTTATGACTGTCTAATTGGGATGGATTGGTTGGACCAGCACCATGCCATCTTAGACTGTCATAATAAGACATTCACTTGCCTGGATGAGGAAGGGAATCAGAGAACAGTCCAAGGAATTCCCAGAGCAATTGTTGTCAGAGAAATCTCAACAATGCAACTGAAGAAGTGCTACATAAAAGGCTGTCAATTATTTGCAGCCCATGTGGAGGAAGCATCTAAGGATGAGGTCTCAAATATTGAAGACCATGTAGTATTAAAAGATTTCGAAGATGTATTCCAGGAGGTACTGGGATTACCCCCGAAAAGAGATATTGACTTCTCGGTAAACCTGATGCCTGGAGCATCTCTAGTGTCAAAAAATCCTTATAGAATGAGTACACTAGAGCTAAGAGAACTGCAATTGCAGCTTAAAGAGCTTATGAAGAAGGGGTATATACGCCCAAGCGTGTCACCTTGGGGAGCCCCGATCCTGTTCGTGAAGAAGAAGGATGGGACATTGAGATTGTGCATCGATTCCAGATAGTTGAGCAAAGTGATTGTAAAGAACAAGTATCATCTTCCAAGGATCAATGACCTCTTTGATCAGTTGAAGAATGCCAAGATATTTTCAAAAATAGATCTCAGGTCAAGATATCACTAGGTAAGGATAAGGGATGAAGACATCAACAAGACCACCTTCAGGACAAGGTACGGTCATTGTGAATTCACAATGGTACCGTTTGGGTTGTCAAATGCACCCGCTGTTTTTATGTGCCTAATGAATGGTGTATCCAGGGGATATCTAGACAAGTTTGTCATAGTCTTTTTGGATGACATCTTGGTGTATTCCAAGTTGGAGGAAGAGCATGAACAACATCTGAGGATGGTGTTGCAAGTGCTAAGAGAGCACCAACTGTATGCCAAGTTGAGCAAGTGCTCGTTTTATAAAAAACACATCCATTACTTGGGGCATATCATTTCAAAGGATGGGATAGCCGTGGACCCTGAGAAGATAGAAGCCATCAGAGATTGGTCAGTGCCGAAGAATGTGTCAGAAGTCAGATCCTTTATGGGTCTGGCTGGCTATTACAAAAGGTTCATTGCAGGTTTTTCGAGAATAGCTCAGCCCATCACTTCCTTGCAAAGGAAGGAGAAGAAATTTCAATGGAAAGAGGAATGTGAGAAAAGCTTCCAGCGATTGAAGCAGTTGTTAACCAGTGCTCCAATCCCGAGGATTGCAGATCCGAATGAAGACTTTCTAGTGTGTACAGATGCATGCAAAGAAGGACTAGGAGGAGTCCTCAGTCATAATGGATTCATAATTTGTTATGGATCCAGAAAGTTGAAAGAGCACGAAAGGAACTATGCAACTCATGATTTGGAGTTAGCAACCATAGTACACGCTCTAAAGAAATGGAGGCATTACCTCATGGGAAGGAGGTTCGAATTGAGGACAGACCATAACGGTCTGAAGTATTTGTTTGATCAACCAACTTTGAATGCTAGACAAAGTATGTGGTTGGAGTTTCTTTGTGAGTATGACTTTGATATCAAGCATATCAAAGGAAAGGAAAACAAAGTGGTTGATGCACTCAACAGGAGAGTGCATGAATTGCATGCTATAGCCGTTAGGATGTACTAAACTGATATTAAAGGCATAATTTCAGAGGTTGCAAATGCATATTTGCAGTACAGGGATTTGGTAGCAAAGCTACAACAAGGTGAGATGCCTTAGAAAGTGGAAAATTATAAATTAGAAGCCGATGGAACACTTTTGTACAAGAACATAATTTATGTACCTGATGTCCATGACTTGAATCTTATGATTTTGAATGAAATGCATAAGGTGCCTTATGCAGGGCACCTTGGATATCAGAAAACTACAACAACAGTCAAGAGCCATTACTTTTGGCCAGGTATGAAGAAAGAAATTGCAAAATACATCGCCAGATGTATGGAATGCCAGAAGGTTAAAGCTGAGCATAGGCACCCAACAGTGTTGCTACAACCTTTACCCATTCTTGAGTGGAAGTGGGAGGTAGTAACAATGGATTTCATCATAGGATTGCCTAGAACCGACAAGCAACATGATTCAATCATGGTGGTAGTGGATAAACTTACAAAAGCTCCCCATTTCATTCCATTAAAGACTACTCACAAGGCAATTAATGTTGCTGATATCTATATGAGGGAAGTAACAAGATTGCACGATATTCCCAAGACAATTGTGTCTGATAGAGACCCAAAGTTCACTTCAAAGTTTTGTAAGGGGTTATTCAAAGGGTTCAGAACAAATCTGAACTTAAGCACTGCTTATCATCCTGAGTCTGATAGACAAACAGAGAGGGTAAACCAAGTGATATAAGATATGCTAAGGATGTATGTGATGGACAAACCATCTAAATGGGAAGACTAACTACACTTGGTAGAATTCGCCTACAACAATGGGTATCAAACATCATTGAAGATGAGCCCATTTGAATCACTTTATGGCAAAAAGTGCAACACCCTAGTAAGCTAAGATAACCTAGCTGATAGGGCAGTAGTTGGGCCAGATTTGCTCAGGGAAATGGAAGAACAAATGTTGAGGATTAAGAAGAATTTGAAAACTGCCCAAGACAAGCTGAAAAGTTATGCTAATAAGAACAAAACACATAGGGAGTTTAAAGTTGGCAATCATGTTTTCCTGAAAGTGAAAGCCAATAGAAGTTCCCTGAAGCTGGGAAACTGTTCCAAGTTGGCAGCCAGATATTGTGGGCCATTTGAAATCCTAGAAAGGATTGGACCAATTGCATATATGCTTGCATTGCCTGCATCCATGACTGTGCATAATGTGTTTCATGTTTCATTGCTTAAGAAATATATACCTGATGCTAATCATGTAATTGATTGGAATGTGATTTAGGTGGAGCAAGAAGGCGTCTTGCAAGTGCATCCGGGACGTATACTGGACCGGAAAAGTAAGCAGCTCCCGAATCTATTCATAGGGCTTGTAAAAGTGCAGTGGACCTGGTATGGTCCTGAGGATGCGACATGGGAGCATGAAGATGCTATGCGAACAGAGTACCTGTATCTTTTTGAAGATTTTGAAAATCTTGTTGATGTTGTGTAAAGAAGTTGCACCGAGGTCAGTGAAAAAATAAGGGGAGGGGATTGTAATACCCTAAGGACAAGCCCCAATTATATTGTTGAATTGTAATTATGGTTATAGGCTGGTGAGACGAATGGCTATAAGCTGAGAGACTTATGTGTTTATTAGGTCGGTGAGCCAGATGCTAAGGCCAATGAGCCAGACGTTAAGGCCAATGAGCCTGATTTTGTATATGTAAGTACTCGCATCATTAATAAAATTA
>ML856634.1:0-11319 GCA_009831015.1 Picea engelmannii
TCCAAAAATAAATAATAAAAGGCATCGTGAATTTATTGGCGATGAAATTCTTGTTTTAGGAACTTTGAAAAAATACAAAGACTCAAAAATACAAATCTTTTATCCTTAAGAATAAAAAATTCAAGGTTTGTTTCAACAGAGAGAACTGAAGAGGAGAAGAATACATGGAAGCAGTTGGTGCATGGTGAAGAGGATCCTAGGACGAGTTCAAGGAGAAGTTGTCGATCTCATATTTTAAACGACTCTTGTGAGATTAATATAAATAAATACTTTTTCCGTCCTGCCAAATGATGTCTTAAATATTTATGATTTGTTTACATTTTGTTATGATGTCTAACCCACTAATATTTATATAGAATGCATGCTTGTAGTTTCTTGTTTTTGTTTTGGTGAATGCAGGTTGGCCTTGGGAGGATATCTAAAGTTGAGAAACAACTAAGCGCAAAGGGATCGACACTGGACGCAGAGTTTAAGGTATGCTTACCGAATCCCTATACTTCATCTTTTATGTATGATTGTGGGGTAATGATGGGATAGTTGTTAAAAGTAGGAGACTTTAAAAGGTTGTCTCTTCCTGCACTTTATAACCCTGGTATAGTCCATAGAGGGTTTTTCCTGCTATAGCAGAATTGGCAACTATATAGGGGACACCTCTAGGGTTTTTTTGGGATATTCTTTTTGGGTATTTTGGATCAGTTTATTTACTGTTTTAGAGTTTCTGTAAGCTTCTGTGTATTTAAGGGATTCTGGTCTTCCATACTAGTACTCTTTTCCTTTGCTTGGATGTTGGTTTTCATTCTTTTGAGAAGTTACAGGGGTGTACGCCTGTAGTGGGCCTGCAAGCATACACACGTGCCTTGCCTTTGGACAACCCACATACACACACAGGCTGTTGAAGTGTCAGTAGTGTGCCTGAGTTGAGAAATTATTTTTAAAAGATAAGGCAGTCATCCTCTTCCCTGTCAGAATTCACACTTCTCAGGGGTTTTCTTAATCTAGCCTTGGTCTTTGTTATAGAAGTCTGTAGCCTAGGTCTGACCTCAACATAGCTTTCTTTTTATCAAAAGATTTCTTTTGTTTTCTTTATTAGGGTTTTTAGACAAGTTTGTGAGTCTATTCTGATCTACCTGTCTGGTATTGTCAGTGACTCCTTGTGATCTGTGATGGGCTGGTAGTCATTTCTTAGCCTTGACTTGTTGTTCTTTTTCCCTTTTTTGCTTTAGAAGAAAAGAAAAGAATTCATTTTCAAATTTCTTGTTTTGAAGCAGAAAACAATAAAAAAAAAAAATCTTCATTTCTTTGTTTGGTAAAAGTAGTCCAGGTTAGTTTCTTTATTTACCAAGGAAAAAGAAAGTTTTATTAAGTTCTTTATTTGAATGCTTAGGAAATTAAGTAGCTCGTAGTCGAGTGAAATCTTGTTTCAAGTTTTTCTTTTCAAATATCTGAGAAAAGTAGTTACGAAAAAGTTTGGTTAAAGAGTTTAAATTGGCAAATCTTTATTTGTGAAGAAGGAGTAATTTGTTTTTAGTTTCATATTATTCTCTTCTCTTTCATCTCTTAAAGAACATCATTGGTTTCACTTTTGTTCCTTTTTACTTAAGACAGCCACTAAAATTAACACTTAATTAAAATTTATTAGACTTTGTGTTTGTAGGGTCCATCAATATAGTTTAGGCTAGAGCCTTGATTTAGGATTGGAGAGGAAACTCTTCAAGGCTACAAAAACAAACATAAAGAGTTTTTGCTAGGGAGTGCTTGAAATTATAGTAATCGTGAAATTCATCCAGGACCCCCCTCTAACAAAGGGGTTAAACACAAGGTCACGTGCTGAAAGGTAGCGGAGATAACCCCTACAAAGTCAGACCAAGCATAGTGGGGAACGCATATAGAGGGATTATCTTGGGATTGCGTTGATCGCATTTTACATGGAGCTTCGTGGGTATCGAATTCATTTGAGGTCCTCAATCATCTTTCGAAACATTTTCTTTCAATATCCTTGATAGGTTTTGGTCTTGATACCCTGCTCATTGGGGTCCGCCCAACTGTTGACTGTACCCGCCTGGTGATTGTTCGTGCGCTGGCAACCTAGTTGCCTTTATCTTAGTGACTTACACAGGTGACTACGGGGGTATAACGCGGTACCTAGGGTAGACATCAGGCCACACTTTGCAAAGTATACCCAGAGGGTGCTTTCGTATTTGAGTTGAACTTGCACCGGTAATTTTCTCTAGTGTTGGCTAGTGTAGTTGTTCTTCCAACTAGCTAGTGATATGTTTGTCTTATCTCATAGGAGATTTTTCTAGTGTGTGATGGTATTTAACGTTAATACAAATCCTTATTGTGTCATTAATCTTCTCACACTGTGGAGGATCAAGAGCTCTTCCGGTCGCGTAGGCTTCTTGGCCTACCGTCGGTTGATCTGAAGCCACCCCCACCATCGCTAAGGTGAAGACTAGACCAAAAAGGGTCTTTTGAGATGATCGGGCCACATGAAACTATACCTGACCCATCTCTGAGAAGAGAACATTTGATTCTGAAGGAACCAACCATCTTTGACCTTGGAGTGGAATATTTTGGTCCGTATAACCCTCTGATCATTGATTTATCGGCGCCCATCGTCGTACAGGTTCACCCTTACGAGCGTCAAGTAGTGTCACAAGAAGCGATGGAAACAAATGCTGCTACTTCTTCAAGGAATACTCATACTCCCTCTACGAATGTCACTACAGGGGGTTCTTCGCCTCCTAACCAACTGTCATTGGTCTGGACCACTATGGCCTCGACCGCCTCTACCTCGGGCAATGGTCTGATTTCATCTATGGTGGCGATCATTGATCCTTTCACCCAGAGTGCGACAGGCCCTTTATTCTCATAAGGGATGCCTGGATTTGATATGAACTATGTCCTTTCCTACTCCACTCTACAGACTTTAGGTCTGGGGGAAGGGAGCTTGAACGCTCCTTTGCAAGGATCCATGGGGGGAACTTCAACTCCCTATAATTCTTTCCCTTACGAAGGGGGTCATTTACCTCCTTCATCCCCTTCGCTCGATGGTGCTCACCAGCACTCTATTGAGATGAACATAAACTATAGTTCATTTGGAGAAGGTAGTCAAGGAATTCCTTCTTATAGCATGTTGGTAGGTTCGAAACTATTCTCTTTGTTCGACACATTTGGTAACAATTCTTTATCATCAACTGCCATCTCAGCCAGGGAAAACCCTGCTTTTTGGATCACAGAATCCTACACAGGGTACTATTCCTATGCAGGGGGCACACATTTCTCAAGGACCTTGGAATCCATGGCAGGGCTCAGGTCCCTCATCAGGGATGCCAACCAGGGGCAACCCCTTCCATAGCCAATGGAACCCCGGGCAAGGCTCAAGACCTATTCCTATCAGATCGGTAGAGGGAAACCTTTTCCAGAATCCTTGGAATACAACGCAAGCCCAACCCTCCACATCCTACTACGAGAGTCAGCCGATGAAATCTCACCAAGCGAAGAATCCATACATTGGTCACAACCATGGTTTTTAACAGAACCCTGGCCAACAGCCCAACTTTTCCTGGCAACCTGGTGACATCCAAACTCCAGGCGCATTTTTTCGTGGTTATAACAAACAACCCAAAATTTTGTTTCTGGAAACTTTGCATTTGCCAGACTTGTCAAGGTTACTAAACGACCCCATTTTCCACGATCCACGTTGACCTCCTATGTGGACCAAGTTTCCTTCAGACATTCCAAAGTTTGAAGCTAAGCCTAATGAATATCTAGGCGATCATGTGACTACCTTCCATCTATGGTGCTCATCCAACTCATTGAGAGACGACTCTGTACAGTTGTGTTTGTTTCAACGCACTCTCATCGGGAGTGCAGAGAAATGGTACATTGAGCTTGACCGCTCAAGATACTCTTCCTTCGGTGAATTGGAAATGGCTTTCTTAAACCATTTCCAATTACCTGTGAGATACAATGTCAGCACCGAATTGTTGGCCAACTTTGAGCAAAAAAAGGTGGACCATATCTCAGATCACATCCGAGAATGGAGATGTCGGAAGAGTTTGATAAAAGTACCAGTCCCACCAGCATTCTTGCTTGAGTGGTTCCTTAAGTCTTTGGTACCTTAGTTATCCAAAGACATAGCAATGTCGGGGGTATTTTCAGAAGAAGAAGGGATAATGAGAGCTCAACAACTAGATCTGATTTACTCTCAGTCTAGTTTACTTTATGAATTTTTTCTAGATGCACCGTGGTCAATACTTGACAAGACCAGACATAGATTTGGACCACATGTTGATGGTATTGTTGGTTCAACACAAACAAAGCCCGTTGATCAACTATCAAATCAATTGCAACAATTGTCAATACAGCAGACAACAACCAACCATACCACTGGTTCGGATGCTCCCCCTACCCAAATATCAGATGTACATAGTACACAGTGTGCAATATACAAATCCGAAGGCTACCCAGCAGCTTGACGGAAAGAAGAAACAATGAAAGAAGGGTAAGGGGGATAAGAAACCTACCAATACTGCTGGTGGGGGCACCACAAAAAAGAAGAAGTTGAAATATCTGTGTAATCTTTGCACATAAGACCATCCAACTCACTAGTGCCCTTGGCTTGCGGAGGCCTAGAATTTATTGTCACAACAACAACCTGCCATGTTAACGAACCCATTTCCACATGGGAAAAATTTAACCCAAGCCTCTTTGAGCATGGAAGGGGGCAGTCAGGGACCCCCTCCATCTTCGAGTAATCCTTCGACCGCGAATGTGTACATGATGAAATGTAGCGTTGATATAGCAACTAGGACACGCAACTATAGAATTCCAAACACCTCTAAGAAGGTTAAAGAAGCTGAAAACCCACCTCTTCCTCTCCATATTGAGAAGAGGTTGGGGGAAACAATGACACACATCCCAAAAGGTGTGTTCAAGAAATATTCCCACAATCCAAACACAAAGGCCGATCAAAACTACTTTGTGATGGATGATTTGTCTCAAAACCCTTATGCAATGTCTGCTTTAGAGGTCCTCCAGAGCTGCCCTTCCTAGAGAAAGGCTTTGTTAACTACCTTAGGATCTGATGAGACTTGTAATCTGGGAATGATCATACTTGATATGACCAACTTAAAAACTCGTCTCCCTTACCATGTGGCATTTCAGATAGTAGTGACTTAGACCACGAAAACTTTTACTCGAAACATTTTTTGCACAGTGGTTGATGAGGGCGCCTCGACATGTGTGATGTCTTTGGCATGTTGGAAGGGCATTGGCCAACCCATTTTTTCTTCATCACCTACTCTTCTTATCAATTTCGACGGTCGTTCGTTCCGACCACATGGAATCATCCCCTCTTTCTTCATGCAGTTAGGGGGGAAGACCATGTGTGTCGAGGTTGAAGTGATCAATGCGTCTCTTGACTACAATCTCTTGTTAGGAAGGAGTTGGACCTATGCTATGCAAGCAGTGGTCATGACAATTTTCCAGGTCTTGTTGTTTCCACACGAGGCTCAGATCGTATCCATTGATCAGTTATCCTTCTCCCATCTTGACCCTTCATCGAGGGTCTCCATGGTCCCGATGATTGATAACCCCCAACCCGACATCATCAATGTAGGGGTTGGTTTGTGCCCACGTTTTATGGGTACTTTCGATTACCCACCTCCGACCGGCAATGTCCAATAGATATTGGCTATCCCCGACCAACCCAAGGTTGAAATCTTTCAAATCTCATCATTTTGCATGACTTACTTTAACAATCTGTGGAATCTTCCCTCCCCATCAACCACAATGGAAGGGACAAGGCACCATGGCATGGCCATGCCTTTTTCCGCGGCCTAAGTTGTGTACTCTATAGTCCAACAAGCTTCCGTCGACCCCGATCTGACTCTTGCACAAGAGTTAGATCTGATTCTTGAGCCTATCTAGGCTCAAATTTCCCTCGCCGATACTGATTCTTTAGACCTTGTCTTGCCCTCAAACAAGGCGATTATTGATGAAATGGCTAGTCCGGACAGACTCTCGGATGATCTCCATCACAGATCTTATTTTCTCTGAGAGTTAAGAAGAATTGAAGAAGGAGAATTCACTCTGACTATGACTGGAGATAGGGCTTGTCCTATCAACCCTTTGGCTACACACACTATCTACACTGAGGGAAATATGGAAACCATCGCAAAAAAGACACCTATTGATATCTCTAGAACCCCTGACGTTGTGGAGAATGTCTTCATCGGAGCGGACTGCTCCCCCGAGGAGATTCGAATCTACAAGAATTTATTTAAATAATTTCACGACGTGTTTTCCTGGTCTTACGAGGAAATTCCAGGCATAGATCCAAGAATCATTGAACATGAAATCACGACATATCCTAATGCCAAGCCGGTCTGGCAGAAGCTTCATCCAGTTAATCCTAAGAAAGAAACAACTATTAAGGCTGAAGTAGAGAAACTACTCAAAGTTGGTTTTATCTACCCTGTTCAATTGGCTCAATGGGTGTCAAATCCCGTGTCGGTCAATAAAAAACAGGGTATGATTCATGTATGTACAGAAATCCATGACTTGAACAAGGCCTGTCCAAAAGATAATTTTCCCATGCCATTTATTGACCTGATAGTTGATGAATGTGCAGGTTGCGAGGCATTTTATTTCATGGATGGTTTTTCGGGATACAATTAGATACAGATCAAACCCGAAGACCAACAAAAAACTGCTTTCATTTGTTTGTGGGGTACATTCGCTTATCGGAAGATGCCTTTTAGTCTGAAAAATGTTGGAGCTACTTTTCAGTAGGCCATGTCTTTTGCTTTCCATGATCTCAAACACATAGTTGAGGCTTATCTTGATGATTTAGCATCACGATCTCATAAGAGAGATGATCATCCCACACACCTCCGACTTATCTTTGGGCACTGTCGCTACTACCAGATTCACTTGAATCCAAACAAGTGTAGTTTTTTTGTAACGTTGGGTCATATCCTAAGTTTCATAGTTTCAACAACAGGGATCATGGTCGATCCTCTCAAGGTTGAGGTGATAGTTCAGTTGCCTCCACCGTGCATAGTCCCTTAGCTTCAGAGTTTACAAGGAAAAGCAAACTTTTTATGGAGTTTCATCGCAAACTATGTCGAGATCACAAAGGGATTCTTGCATTTACTAAAGAAAGATGTTCCTTTTCATTGGGATGAAGCTGCTCAGTGCTCTTTCAAAGTGTTGAAACGCGCTCTCACGTCTGCCCCTTTACTTCGACCACCCAACTATAATAAAGATTTCTTATTATACTTGGCCACTACGGAGTTGACCATCGGTATGGTCTTGGTTCAAGAAGATGATTTTCTCTCAGAATACGTAATTTATTACCTGAACCGAGGCCTGGTTGGACTGGAACTCAATTATTCCAACATTGAAAAACTTGCATTGGTGGCAGTTCATGTTGTCCAACGGTTCCATCATTATATCTTGTTTCTTAAGACCATCGTCATTGTCGTTGTGAATCCATTTCAATACGTGTTGAGACGACTTGTAATTGGTAGAAATATTAGTAGATGGATAGTTATCCTCCAGGAATTTGACTTAGATTTTGTTTCGGCGAAATCCAAAAAGTCGTTGGTCTTTGCGGAACTCATCTCGGAACTTCCAGTCGAGTCAGGTGATGATATTCCTGAAGAGTCACCTATTAAAGGAGACATGTTTTTTATCATGTCTTCAGACCCCTAGTATGGAGATATACTGGTCTATCTACAGACTTTGAAATGCCCCACCTCTACTTCTCGCGATAAGTGTCGCCGTGTATGCCATCAAGCCAAGAACTATCTCATACTCGAGGACACTTTGTATCGTCGAGGTGTAGATTTCATCCTTCGTCGATGTCTCACTCATGAAGAAGAAAAAATCGTGCTTAATGAATTCCACACCGGAGCATGTGGTGGTCATTTGTCTGTGTTGGAAACAACCCAAAAGATTCTACGAGCTGATTACTTTTGGTTGACATTAATCAAATATTGTGTTGAATCGGTCAAGAAGTGCCACCCATGTCAAATCTTCTCTCGGAAGATGAGGGAACACCCCACTCCCATGTTTCCTATCATCATAGTTGGTCCCTTCACCAAGTGGGGGATTGATTATGCTACATGCAACCCCCCTTCAACAAGGGGGCACCGTTATATCATCGTAGCAGTAGACTACTTCACAAAGTGGGTCGAGGCTATGCCAATGTTTAAAGATGATCGTGAGACAACAACTCTCTTTTAATTTAACCAGATAATAGCAAGGTTTGGTGTCCCAAAGGAGATTGTCATTGACCATGGTAGTCACTTTCAGAACAAAATGATGTCTGAGTTAACGTCAAAGCTTGGGTTTAGGAAATAACATTCATCACCTTACTACCCACAAGCGAATGGTCAAGTGGAAGCTGTGAATAAATCTCTTAAGACTATTCTCCAACGAACGATCAATTTGGCCAAGTCAAAGTGTCATTTGATGTTGTACTCGGCATTATGGGCCTACCAAATGTTTGTCAAGATTGCAACTGGTTTCTCACCTTTTCAACTCGTTTACGGGATGGAAGCAGTTTTGCCAATAGAGTGCCAGATCCTATCTCTAAAGTTGGCAGTACAGTTATTGCCAGACACTTCACTGCTTGAAGAGCATTTACTATATCTTGAGCATCGTCGTGATGCAGCCTTGGCTAATGAGGCTCACAAACAAAAATTCAAGTGTCAGAATGATCGATCCGTTCGTCCTCATATTTTCTTTGAAGGCAACCTTTTCCTGGTCTACGACCAAGACAAGGACCCCCTAGGAGCAAGCAAGTGCAAACCCCTATGGCTCAGACCTTCCATTGTGAAGGAGGTTCTAAAGAAGGGTGCTTATTTTCTGGTAGAATTTGAGGGAAATGCTTTGGCGGAGCCTAGAAATGGGCTCTACCTCAAGAAGTATTACTCATAGGTGGGTCACCTTGGGTGACTTCTTGTAACATATGTATAAGTATTTGTACAGTTAGTTTTTGTCTTTTTGGTTTTATGGACGTGTCATTTTTTATGTCATCTTTTTCACTGTGAAAGATGTCAAGTGAATCATAGGTGTTCGTTGGGTTTGCAGATGGCGCTAGCCAGCACACTCAGAAGCTTGCTTCCGCAGCTTGGGTGATTTTCACACCTCAGGGCCAGTTGCTATCTTCAGGAGGTATTTTTTTAGGTGATGCCACAAACAATGTCGTTGAATACGGCGCAGTCTTAGAGTTTCTTCGTGATGCTTTGTTTCATGGTATCTCTCACCTATGGGTCTACTTAGACGCTCAACAATTTGTGTCCCAGTTAAATGGGGTTTACCACGTTTACGATCCTACTCTACACTGATGGTTCCTTAGGGTACATCTCTTAGAATGAATATTTGATTACATTACGTATATCCATGTTCCTAGGAGATTGAATCAAGTCACATATACTCTATCTTATCATGTATTAGATTGACATATTACACACATGTAAGAAAAAGCACACACACACACATGTAAAAACATTAGTAGATAAATGGAATCCATAAGACATAAAAAGATGTAAATACGCATATATATATATATATCAAAAAATATATTAGAGTACATGGGTGGGCACAAGCGCCTCAAAGATATATGTCCAGTAAGAGTCACGGGGCTTATTCCCTCAAAAATACACAAAAGGTGTCCTCGACACGTAAGTAGTCCAGCCTAGCTAAGAGCGAGGCCTGTTGGCCCTGCTGTAGTGAACAACAACGTTTTCCAAATGCCAGAAGAGTTGGACCCAGGTCTGTGGTACCCCAACTACATGAGGTTACATCGACGGTGGGATATCCTCAATCTCTATTGGACACACCTACCACACTTAGAGGGGGGGGTGAACAAGTGTGGGGCTCTTTTTCCAAAACTTCCCTCTTGCACAAAAAATCATCAATTAGCATTCAACATTTATTCATTACCCATTGCTTTCATTTATAACTAGTTAGATGTGAGCACATATCAACAACATATATTAGAAATATGTCATCAACAAGTCATCACCACAATGAACACAAAGAACACAAGATGTATATACAATTTTCTTTTTATTACAGACTACAATCCTTGGGGTTTATCAACAACAATTGAATAGAGTACAACTCTGTAAGAGCACTTTCTCTATAATGCAAGACTCAGCTTACACCCTCAACACTAACTGAGATGAGGCAACAATCCTCAATAGATATCAATCTGTCAACAGGTACGTGACATGTCAGTAGTGCAGCCCATGTGTGCACGTGCCCTGGCTCACTACAGCCCGTGTGTGAATGCGGCCAGTGTATAATGAAACAAGCGTATGCTTCTGAGAAACATGCTCAGATCCTTTGCAACCTGCAATCACTTTCTCTTCTATCTTCCACTGTCCAAAGTGACCCACAACCAGTCACAACACATCCAAGTTCTCCAATAGCTTTCTCATGCTCCACAACAAATCAATATGAATGTTATCTCAATCATGTATAAACAACTAGTATACCATAGCAATCATGTCACTACTGAATCATAAGAGTATTGCTCACTCCATCAACCAAATCAAGCAAACGGAACCACATCATAGAAGCCATACCAAGAATTCCCTAAGCATTCACAACACATCAAACAATAGTATCAATCAAGACAATAATGTAACCATACCAGTGTCTCAATGATAGATCTGAGGCCATAGAATGCAGATCTTGAACCTACCTCATCATCCAAGAGATTGGCACCATATCAAACACAAATATCCATGATTTTATCCACTCCACACTCCCTGTACACAGTCATCTCGTGTGTACACTCACCCTATACAAATCCATCCCACGTGTACATGCACCCTATACACAAACAGCCCACATGGGCATCAGAAAATAGGATTTTCTGTGAATCCGAGAATTTTGTCATCAAGATCTCTGACATTGTCAAAACTTTGATGCATCCATGAGATCCTCCTCTCACTCTCTTCCTCATAATAGATCTTCAATCATGCTCAAGATATCCACATCAATAAGATTCTCTCAAAATAATCTCTCCGTCAATACTCCAAAAGATATTCACAAGAAGCTCTCCATTGATTCACAAAAAGGATTACCACTAAATGTGCATTTTACAAGAGATCCTAGCTTCTTATTTATACTTTCATATTCTAGGTCACTTAACCCATTTTTAGTTTACTTAACCCATTTCTAGGTCACTTAACCTATTTTCTTTATTTTAGGGTTAACCACTTTCCATGAATAGAAAGTTCTCCAATACTTTATCATTTAAATATTCCTTCTTGATTTTGTCACTTCATTTTA
>ML856634.1:11419-38932 GCA_009831015.1 Picea engelmannii
TTGGTAAGTTTCTATTATATTTTAAAAACACCGAGAAAGCCTTAAGTACAAACATTAAATGCATATCTTCGGAAATATCTTTTGCATTAAGAGCCTTAACTTCATAACAGAGGTACAAATCTCAATGTTTTTATGATATATTCAAAATAAACTTTGAAACGACAGTATTATCATTTCAAAGCTAAATCCCTCTCTGTTACAGGTTTTCAAGTAAACACAGAGCTATGGCACCCAAAAAAGCATCGAAGAAAAATGAAGATCAACCAGAAGGTGATATTATCTTCGATACTATTGCATTCGGAGTACACTCTGTTAAATCATGGAATGGAATTGCCGAAAAACTGAAGGATGAGCTTAAGTATGCAGCCACTGTTTCAGAAAATTACATCCGAGATATTGCCGAGTCTGAGCTTCATAAAGTTGCCGCACGTCCGAGACTTGTCTCATATACTGATATGATCGCCTGGGCTCTGAACAAAGTAGATGTCCCGACCAGAAGTATTCTGAACAAGCAAGGAGCTGTCATCGGCTAATTCAGGCCTGAACATATTCAAGTAATGTATAAGCTCTCGCCCAATTATAGACACACTTTTAATTCTGAGTTTTTAGCCGAGTTTCAAAGAAAAGAGTGCATTGAAGCTGGCCAAACATACCCTGACATGATAAGAAGATGGGCCAGAGATGAAAACAAGTTTAGGGCTGATTTACATGGAATTTATGCCACAGCTTCCTTAAACGAATATATGGTTTATGTAGCAATGATGTTATGTAGACTTTTCGGGAGAAAGGATCCTTGTCACTTTAATGCAGACTGGACACCTTTCTTAGAGGAAGTTTCAGAGGGACACAGTTTTAATTGGCACGAAATTATGTCAGATAACCTCACATCAGAGGTTATGAATTACAAAGCAGCTAGGTCAAAAGGACAACCAGTGTCTTTTTATATGTCAGCTTATATCATGGATGCCATTTGTTTTATGACTCCTTTCCCACTAATGAATTGGAGTTGGAATGCTTCTTGCCCAGAGCCCGTTCATAAATATCACTCAGCTCTCTGGGAAGAAAATGCAAAAAATGTTTTTTATGAGGTTTGTCATTATGTAATTATCCCTCTGCACCAAATATTCTTTGGATGCGAACCTCCTCGCATTTCTAATGCCATTATAGAAAAACTCAAGTCAGTTGCCGACTGGTTCATTGAAGAAATTTTTTCCTATGTTAGGGTTTATGGCTGCTCAATTCCACCTCATGCACTCCCAAAAATTTTACCAAACAGGTTGATATGCAAAGAAGTGGCTTATCAGTTAGTCAAGGGTGGCATTGGGTTAGAATTAAAAGCTCAGCAGAAAAAAGCATGGCCATCTTTTCCTGTTTATATTGGAAAATTCATTTTATTAAACTTAGGCCATTCTAAGTCAGAGGCTGAGTTGTTGGACGAAGTGAAATTAGCAAGCATAGAGCACAGGAAACACGACCCTTATCAAATAATCAGTCGGCATTACATACAATGTAATTTAAAAGCATATGAACATGAAATTTCAGTTTATGATGATGCTTTCAAAAATGTTAAATCTTATGAGGAAGTGCAGAACAGAGTGCAAGCCTTGTCACCTGATGCACAGGTGGGGTTTTCATCCTTTCGAAGACATAGACGAAGCTGCCTGCCAAAGATTTTACAAGGTGAAATTTCGGCTTCATTGCCAGAGCAAGAAACAACTCCTCCAGGGTTTGAAACTGATATTCAAGATAAGTCAAGTGACAAGGATAAGCTGAAAGATCCTGAAATACCTCCTCAGAACACAGAGGGTTCTCAGACAAAAGAACCAGAAACAGGAAAGGGAAAAGGAAGGGAAACAAGTCCAATAGTTCTTGATGATATTCCAGAAAATGTTGGAGGAACAACTTCAAAGGAACTTGGCATTCCCATCACAGCATTGACTCCACTACAATCTACTTTCGGAACCCCTCATGAAGGAGTTCTATATGTAAGTGACCTAGAGCCAATCTCCAGAGATGAAATCCCCTCATCTGATTATTTTTTTAGTAAAAAATGAAAAGCTGTCTTGAAACAGGAACTTCATCCTGTAGGAGAAAGAATGATAAAAAGACATAAAATTATCATTGATGGAAAGAAACTCAAAGAAGGAGAATTCGCTACAGAGTTAGCAGGAACCATGGGTGCTATAGCATCAACTAACATGTATTCTGTAGGAAATATAACCACTATGCTTGAGAAAAAGGATCAGGAAATAATGCAGTTGCAGGACAGATTAAAAGAAAATGAAAGAATTATTGGTTGGGGAATACAAAAGGGTCTATAACAAGCTAGACTCAAAGACATCCAAGAAATCCAAAAGTTGAATAAAAATTTGGATGATGCAAAACACATGATACAGGTTACTCAAGAACAGGTTCAGAAGCTGAGCGATGAAAATAAATCTTTGCAACATAAGATTATTTCAATTACTAATCAAATAATTGAAATTGAACATTTTAGAACACAAGCATCAGAGATATATGCAAACATTGAAGGAGAACAACAGAAAATATTCTGTAATCTGGAAATCATCCAGAACTATTTTCATGAGTCAAATAGGTCTATGGAAAAGGTAGTTCATAAAGAAAGAGAAGCTAAAGCAGAAAGGAATTCTTTTCAAAAAGTAATAACTTCTTTACAAAAAGCAAAAATTGGAAAAAACCAGAAATTATCCATTTCGGAACAGGTAAAAGGAGATATAATGATAAAAGTTTGGGAATCAAAATTGGCAGAATATAAAGGAATTAGAAAAGGAATTAATGAAGATTGTCAAATGATCTTCAATCTTATTGAAAAAGATTCAATAAATATCGGGACAGATGGTTCTTCTGAGTTATTGGGCAAAGTCAACATTGCCAGGCATCAGCTAAAGTCAAAAGAAGAACTCAAAGAAAAGAAATCGGAAATTTCAAATATTAAATCAGTCAACATTGCAGAAATAGATAAGTGGATGATAGCTTCAAGTTCAAAGTTGGAAAAGATTAAATTCACAGAGAAAACAATAGAAAGCCAGTTGCCAGGCTTACAGAGAAGTTTTTTCTCTTTCGAAGCAAATGAAGTACCTGAGACTCCTAGCGTTTTGGTAAACTTTTTGGGGAAATATGTTCAATGTATTGAAACAGAAAAAGAAAGTTCATCAACGCAAAGTTAAAATTTTGTAAATATTTTTTATATTTTTAGAATTTTGAAAGAAATTGTAAACGGTTGACATTAGTTTATGTAACCGTAATATTAGGAGGTTATTTAGTTACCAACGAAAAACTTTGATAGAAAGATATAAATACAATTTCAAAAGGCTGAAACAAGGTTTCAGAAATTTTGGAGAAGGCCAATTTTTTGTAATATCAACTTTGAAGTTCATCGGAATATAAATCGCAAACAAGATTATGGATCCTGCAATTTCGTGACTATGTTTCTTCCCCTGTTTATCATGCTTTGTTAAATTTTCCTTTTAATGTGTGTTTCTGACAAGTAAATCAATTTGAGGTTATATACATTGTTGTTTATCAATTCGAATTGGTTTGGATGTTGAATGTATTACAATCTTTCCTCTGAAATTACTTTAGTAATTTTAAGACCTGTAAAACCTTCTGTTCCTTAATATTTCACTCTGTTAGAAATCTTGTTTTTTCTTTCATCATTGTTAATTGAAATATAAGATTCTTTCTAGATAAAAGCCTTATATTTCTCTGTATTGTGTTTCATTGTTTACAATTTCAAAATTGTCACAAAACCAGGAAACGACCTTGAATGTGTTTTTACATTACTGTTCTAGATTTTAAAGTTGTTTCATTAATATCATCTCTGAAAATCTGAAGTAACCAATCGATAAAAAACCCTTTTACAAACCTTTAAAACCCTATCACCCATGACAGTTCCTAACGACAAACAACCTAACATAGAACCTAGTCTTCAGGATCAAACCAGCATTGCCCTAAACTTATTTAACACTATTCTACAAACAACTACCAATAGGACTGAGTTAGAAAGATCATGGGATGCAATTGAACGTGACATTAGCATCCAAGAGCAACAGGAAGCAAGACAGAGACAGTTGAGAAACTGAATCTGATCTAGTCTTTCTTTGTTTCTTTATTTCAAAAATTTCTTAAAAAAAACCTTTTTCGGATGCCTTGACGGTATGTTTTATAGCCTTAAAACATAAACTCAGGAACAACATCTTTTTGGCACCATTGCCGGGGAACGAAGAAACAAATTATTTCCCTGGGAAGAACGACATTGACAATTTCTGTTGTTGATAGTGAACAAGAACAGTAAACTTTATAAGGCTAAATTATCTTTCACTTGGTGACTCCATATTAAATAAACTGGCTAGTAGCCGTAAGAACACCAGAAAAAAACCAGATAGCAAACAAACCTCGCCAGTCTCTAATCTTGAAAAAATCTTAAAATCAAGAAAAACAATTAAACAAATCCTTTTGTCAACTTATACTATAGATCAGCCTAATTTTACACAATCAAATTCATCGAAAACTTTTGAACGATCACTTTCGCTTCCCCCCTCTTTTGACACTTTTTATTTTCCCGAAGTTTTGTCCCCATTTTTTCAAGGATCTTCTCCACACACTGTCCCAACTTCTGTCCCAAACCTAACCATGGCGGCACAAGGAGGTGCTGGAGGTGGAGGTGGTGCTCCTGGAGGTGGTCAAGTACCAGTTCCTGGGATTTTTGCCAAAGTGGCTGCTAGGTATGCTCCTCTAGTTCTTCCTGTTCCTCTTCACGATCTCCCTGAGAACTATATGAATAGCCTCCCAAAATTTACAGGGGAGGGTGATTTGATTGCACAAGAACATATCAACTTTTTTGATCAATTTGCAGATATACTTGGAATAGAACATGAAGATGTTTATTCCAGATTACTTGTCAAACTTTTGAGGGACAGGTGAGAACCTGGTTTCGATCCCTACCAGCCGGATCATTAAGATCTTATGAAGAGATTGAGAGTGCATTCATCAGACAATGGGGTGAGAGGAAAGATCACCTCTACTATCTAACCGAATTCGAAGCCCTAAAAAAGAAAGACTCTAAGTTAGTGCTGGAATTCACACAAAGGTTTAATAAATTATACAATAAAATTCCAGCTGAAGTTAAACCTTCACAACCTGCAGCCAAAGTAACTTATGCTGGTGCTTTTGATCCTGACTTTGCTTTACTATTAAGGGAGAGAATATCATTATATCTCTCTAAAATGCAAGATGATGCAGTTGAAATCGAATCCAATATGATGGCATCAGGGAAGCTTAAAGCAAAGACCGAAAATGTAAATAAAGAAAATAAAAAATTCAAAGAACAAGGTGGACCTTCAGGGTCGGGAAAATCTTCTGGAGATAAGTTAGAAGAAATGGCTAGGGTTATTAGAGAACTCTCAAACAAAATTTCCAAAATGGAGCTAGAAAAACCTAGAAGAGATAATTTTCCTAGAAAAGATTTTCGAAAAAATCCAGAACCTTAGGGACCACATAAAACGATAAAAAATGAAGATAAAAAAATTCAAGCACCCTTTAAAAGTGAAGATTATATTGGAGAAGAAGATTTTGGTAATTTTGAAGAATTGGATGAAGATATTAGTAATCTTGGTGATGATAATAAGTCTCCTTATTTATCTAGACAGGATTATGAAGCATCTTTGATTAAAGAAAGTAAATCAGAAGATAAAGTTTACAATAATGTCATTGATGATTGTACATATCAAAGTATTGCAGATGACATTATTGCTGACTTACAAGGAAAATATAATCTGAGACTGAGAAATAAAAAACTCCCCGATGTTCAAGCAAAAAAGGGTTTGTTGAGAAATGATACCGATGAGGTAAACCCAAAGGTTGCAGATAAACAGTCTGCAAAAAGAAACACAACTGATAACCCTGTACAGTTAGAACCAGTAGGAACAACCCCTGTAAATACACAAGCTCCGATAAAAGAAAATAAGGTTACATCACAACGTAAAACCAAGAAAAAAGTTATGGAAGCCCCACACATTGAGAATGACAAGGCCCTAGGCAACTTTAACTTGGAAAACAAAATAAGCAAGATCAAAATTCCTATCCCCCTTGTCGAATTAGCTAAAAATCCAGTATACCGAAAACAAATAGCCAAAATGATTAATTTTTCTGAAAAGGAAAGTCAAGCCGACACAATTAACTTAGAAGATGACAAACCTATTATAGTTTTCGGCCCACACGTCGAAGGGGCAAAAGATACAGTGGCTCCTTTCTATATCACACTAACTATTTTTGACCACCTTTTACATAACTGTATGTTGGATTCTGGAGCTTCTCATAACGTTATGCCTAAATCAATAATGGATAAACTCGGTCTCGAAATCACAAGACCCTATGGTGATTTGTATTCTTTTGATTCAAGAAAAGTTAAATGCATAGGGATGATCAAAGACTTAGTGGTAAATTTGGCCCAGATACCATCCAAAAGTATCCATATGGATGTAGTAGTCGCAGATATCCCCCCAAAATATGGAATGCTACTATCTAGATCATGGGGCACTAAGCTTGGAGGATCCCTCCAGCTAGATATGACCTATGCTACAATCCCCATTTTCGGAGGACAATTTACCCGTCTTTACAGGGAGACTCGGTTGGCTTTCACTGTAAGTGACCCAAAAAATCCAAAAAATTATCCAGTGTATATTGCCGATCAAGATTTAGGGAACTGTATATTATCGTTAGATGATGATTTTGAAATAGATGTAGATGATAAAGATACAGAAGAAAAAATTCAAAAAGAAGAAATAAAAGAAAATGTATATAATACTGGTACATGGAAAATGTTTTTTGATGGTGCTTCCTCCTATCTTGGAGCTGGGGCTGGAGTACTCCTTATTGCTCCTGATGATCAATTTGTAATTCCTTTTTCTTATAGGCTCCAATGGTATATAGATTGTACAAATAATGTATGCGAATATGAAGCTCTAGTACTTGGCTTAGAAGCCGCAAGAAGAATGAAAATTAAAAATATTGAAGTCTTCGGTGATGCTGAATTAATCATAAAACAAGTAAATCGACAATATCAAGCTAAACATCCTAGATTAAGGTCTTATAGAAATTGTGTATGGGATTTAATTGAGAATTTCTTCACTTCTGTGAATTTTCATTTCGTCCCTAGATCTGAAAACCAACAGGCTGATGCTTTAGCTAAAGCTGCATCAACGTTTACACCCCCGACATCTTTTAATTTAAAATACCATATTCAAATGAGACATCGTCCTTCCATACCTGATAATATACAACATTGGCAAGTTTTCGAAGACGATGAGCAACTTAGAATGTTTCTTGAATCTTTAGATGAATTTTCAGAGACATATAATGATCAGGAGAATCAAAATGATCCTACTTGGATCATGCAGGAAGGGGAAGATGCAAAAGAGTTTCATGATAAAATAGCTAACCACCGGATGCTTGTTCTTAAAAACAATCAAATCCCCAAAGGTCTGATTCCTTTGGAAATAATCTTTAATAAAGATGACATTCCTTCTAAAACTACTCTACAACCTCAACCAGAAGAGGTTGAAGATTGTAACATAGGAACTGTAGATAATCCCAAAATGGTTAAGTTATCTAATTTTTTATCAGTAGAAAATAAAAACAATACACAGAATTGTTGAAAAAATATAAAGATGTGTTTGCATGGTCATATGAAGATTTGAAAATATATGACACTTCGGTGATAGAACACAAAATACCACTTAAACCTGGTGTCAAACCTTTCAAGCAAAAAATCAGACAGTTTAACCCGATCTTATTACCTGTCATTGAGAAAGAAGTTAAAAAGCTTCTGGATGCTAAGATTATTGTTCCCTTAAGATATTCTGATTGGGTTGCTAACCTAGTACCAGTGAGAAAGAAAAATGGGGAAATCAAATTATGTGTTGACTTTATAAACTTAAATAAATCTTCTCTTAAAGACAACTATCCTCTACCAAAAATGGATCACGTGCTTGAAAAAGTAGTAGGAGCTACTAGGATGTCCATGATTGATGGTTTTTCAGGATATAATCAAATTGCTGTAAGTGAGCCTGATAAGGAAAAAACTGCATTCACCACTCCTTGGGGTACATTTATGTATGATAAAATGCCATTTGGACTAATGAATGCAGGAGCTACATTTCAACGAGCAATGGATATTTCTTTTGTCGGCGAACGAGATAGGTTTGTAGTTATATATCTGGATGACCTTACTATTTTTTCGAAATCAGATGAAGATCATATAATTCATCTAAAACAAACTTTTGAAAAATGTCGTAGGTTTGGTCTTTCATTAAATCCTAAAAAGTCTCATTTCGCCATGCAGGAAGGCAAGTTGTTGGGTCATATAGTATCCCGAGATGGAATCAGAATTGATCCTAAGAGAGTAGAGGCTATAGAAACTTTAGCTATTCCTAGAAATGTTAAAGAAATTCAATCTTTTTTAGGAAAAATAATTTTTTTGAGAAGATTTGTGCCTAACTTTGTTGAAATTGTTAAATTGATTACAGATATGCTCAGGAAGAACAATGAAGTTAAGTGGACAGCGGAAGCAAAGGCATCCTTTGCCCACATTAACAAAGTTATAAGTGAGGCGCCAGTATTAGCAAGTCCAGATTATCTTAAGGATTTCCTCATTTTTTCTTTTGCCTCTGAACATACGCTTGCTGTCGTCCTCCTTCAGAAGAATGAAGAGGGTTTTGAGCAACCCATCGCCTTCTTTAGTAAAAGCCTCCGAGACACCGAACTTAAATACAATATAATGGAAAAGCAAGCTTACGCAATGGTTAAAGCATTGAAAGCTTTTAGAATGTATGTATTACATTCCAAAATCATTGCTTATGTACCCACTAGTGCTGTTAAGGATATCTTAGTTCAAGCAGACAGTGATGGTCAAAGAGGCAGATGGCTTGCAAAAATTCAGGAATTTGACTTGGAGGTTAAACCAACTAAATTAGTAAAAGGACAGGGTTTAGCTAAACTTCTAGTTGAATCTAATTTTAGGGATCTTGGGATAAACAGAGCTCAAGAGGAAGAAGGATGGATAGATATGAATGGAATTGATGAACAAATAATCGAAAATAAGATCGAGGACAAATTTGCTTCGTCAGATTGGTATAAGGATATAGTAACATATTTATTAACTTTGAAATGTCCAGATGATTTGTCACCTTCCAAAGCTAGAACACTGAAACTGCATGCAGTTAAATACTACATTTCCGAGAAAAGATTATACTGGAAAGACCCTCTTGGTTTCCTCTTAGTATGTCTGGTTGAATCAGAGACAGAGGAAGTTATAAGTCAGTTTCATGAAGGGGTCTGTGGAGGGCATCATGATTGGAGAGCAACGACATACAAAATCTTAAGGGCTGGTTATTACTGGCCTAAACTTTTCCTTGATGTAAATGCTAAGGTTAGAGCTTGTAGCCCTTGTCAATTTTTTACTGGAAAACATAAGATACCAGCTATGCCGTTAGTTCCAGTCAAAACAGAAGCTCCTTTTCAGCAATGGGGGCTTGACTTCATAGGTGAGATAAACCCCCATTCAAGTGCCCAACATAGATGGATTCTCACTGCCACAGATTATTTCACCAAGTGGGTGGAAGCGATCCCTACAAGGAAGGCCACTGATTCAATGGTTATAGATTTTTTGGAAGAGAATATATTGGCAAGATTTGGCTGTCCTAAAAAGATAGTCACAGATAATGCACAGGCATTCAATTCTATGGCAATGGTTAGTTTTTACCAAAAATAATATTGTGCTAGGACATTCCACAACTTACTATCCACAAGGAAACGGTCTGGCTAAATCTTCTAATAAGAGTTTGATCAGTATAATTAAGAAAGTCTTAAATGAAAATAAAAAATCTTGGTATCTACATTTAAAGTATGCTTTATGGGAAAATCGGATAGGAACGAAGAAGTCTATCGGTACTTCACCATTTCAAATGGTTTATGGGACAGATGTAGTATTGCCCATAAACTTAGCACTTCTTGTGATGAAGCTGTGGCAGGATGAGAAGGAAGAGCCAAATCCTCTCACTAGGAGAATAAACCAATTAATCGAAGTTCAGCAACACAAGGATGTAATAGATGAAAAGCTACAGAAGTACCAGGATAATATGAAGATGTTATTCGATCGCAAGGCCAAGAACAGGAACTTTCTCCCAGGAGATCTAGTTTTGAGGTGGGACGCTCAAAAGGAAGATTCGGGAAAAAACGGTAAATTTGATCATATCTGGTATGGACCCTTTAAGATATCATCTTCTGAAGGTAAAAACTCTTTTCTACTGGAAAATTTAGATGGTAAGATCCTAAATGCCCCTGTTAACGTGCGGTTCTTAAAACATTATATGGAATAAAAAAAAATAATAAAAAATAAAAAATAAAAAAAATAAAATAAGATAAAATAAAATAAATTTGTATATACCGATTTCTTTTTCAATTTTTGAAAACTACTTTGTTAAAAAAATAAAAAATAAAAAAAAATCCAATCCACAGAGTTATTTTTGAAATTATATCTGAGGTATTCTGGTTTATAGATTGTTGAAAAGTCTCCTTTAATACCCTCAGTATTATCTTTTATATTTTAGAACTTTGTATTAGAGTTGAAAAGATTTTGTATAAACTTTGAAAATCATCAAATGATTGAATTCAGTTAGGTCAGTTTTTATGATTTTTCTCTCGGACTAAAAATGGTTAGGTTTGAGTTAACTCTGAATATCTTAAGTCTCTTAATAGTTTGTCTGAACTTTTAAGCTTGCTCAAAAGAAGATCCCCTGATTTTTTTTTCCCTTTTTCTCTATAGACTAAGAAGTTTTGAAGGTCGAGAAAAATTGGTCTAGAATAACCAAAACAAGTTGACAAATCTTTATTATAAAATTTTACACAGATCACTACCCCTGATATATTAAGTATCACTGATTGCCCCCGCTTTGTAAGCATAAGCTAACTATAAGATAGATGGTGAAAGGAAATTCATAATTGATTGCCCCCATCTAGTCCTACAGACGATGAAAGGAAATTCATTTAAATGATTTCCCTCGTCTAAAAATAAAAAGAAATAGATAACTTCACCAGGGTATTGAACATGCTTGCTGGCAGTGAAGCAATGTCTGAGCATAAAATAAGCACTCGAAGCGGTGAAAGGAAATTAAGTAAAAAGGGATAGATAACTTCACCGGGGTACTGAACAGGCCTGCTGGCAGTGAAGCAATGTCTGAGGTATCTGTAAGGTTGTCATACTTATCTATAACTCTATTCTAGTTATCAATTTTTCAAAAACTGGATATTCATCTTAAGTCAAAATAGAGCTTCCCAGTTTTAAAATTATAAATTTTATTTAAATTGATGCAAGATGAAATGTTCAATAATCTGTTAAGGTTCTCAAGATTGTTCTAATCATCTCAATACTAACTCAATTTTGGAACGAGAAGGAGAATTTTGAAGAAGACTATAATTGAATTTCAAATAAATGAGAAGTTTTCAAAAGGTTTTCAAAGATTTTATATAATCTCTTTTCCTGCTCCTTGATCTGTTTATCAAAGATAAACCCTTGACACCATTTACCCAATGAAGGCACTAAGTCTGCATGTTCTCTTCATCCCACAGGGAGACGAGGTCCCCAGTTGGAGCCTATGTTGAAACAGACCTTGAATTTTTTATTCTTAAGGATACAAGATTTGTATTTTTGAGTCTTTGTATTTTTTCAAAGTTCCTAAAACAAGAATTTCATCGCCAATAAATTCACGATGCCTTTTATTATTTATTTTTGGACAAAAAGGGAAAAAATCTAAACAAACATAAGTTTTCCAACACTTTTTGAAACAATCGCTTAAACGGACAATAATTTAAAATTTAAGAAATTTTAATTTAAATTGGAAAATCGGGATTCAGAGTTTTGCGTGAACAAAAGTTTAACACAAATTGAATTGCGATTTCCCAATCCCCAATTTCCCGATACTTTAATCCTTAATTAAAACATAATTTACTTAAATCAAAATTAAAAGGGTTTAAACATTAAGGTAATCACGTCGCAAATCGGGATTCGCGGTTTTGTGAGATCAAATAATCTTGTCATCGCATTTCCCGATTTCCCGATCCCCGATTTTCCGATTGACGAAATCCCAAGAAGTTTTAATCTTGATTAATTAAGATATTAAAAACGTTTTAATTAAAATAATACATCACGATTTCGGCAATCGGGGTTCTTCGATGACATTTTTCCTCAACATCAAAAGTTCCGAAACTTCGATAAGAAGGTTTTCAAATTTAATTAAAGATTAATACTAATTGATCATTCTTCTAAACAAGGTTTAAAGTTAAACTTTTTATGAATGTTCTTTAACGTAGCCATTGTCCGATTTGGTAAGTTTCTATTATATTTTAAAAACACCGAGAAAGCCTTAAGTACAAACATTAAATTCATATCTTCGGAAATATCTTTTGCATTAAGAGCCTTAACTTCATAACAGAGGTACGAATCTCAATGTTTTTATGATATATTCGAAATAAACTTTGAAATGTCTGTATTATCATTTCAAAGCTAAATCCCTCTCTGTTACAGGTTTTCAAGTAAACACAGAGCTATGGCACCCAAAAAAGCGTCGAAGAAAAATGAAGATCAACCAGAAGGTGATATTATCTTCGATACTACTGCATCCGGAGTACTCTCTGTTAAATCATGGAATGGAATTGTCGAAAAACTGGAGGATGAGCTTAAGTATGCAGCCACTGATTTGGAAAATCACATTCGAGATATTGCCGAGTTTGAGCTTCATAAAGTTGCTGCACGTCCGAGACTTGTCTCATATACCGATATGATCGCCTGGGCTCTGGACAAAGTAGATGTCCCGACCAGAAGTATTCTGAACGAGCAAGGAGCTGTCATCGGCTCATTCAGGCCTGAACATATTCAAGTAATGTATAAGCTCTCGCCCAATTATAGACACACTTTTAATTCTGAGTTTTTAGCCGAGTTTTAAAGAAAAGAGTGCATTGAAGCTGGCCAAACATACCCTAACATGATAAGAGGATGGGCCATAGATGAAAACAAGTTTAGGGCTGATTTACATGGAATTTATGCCACAGCTTCCTTAAACGAATATATGGTTTATGTAGCAATGATGTTATGTAGACTTTTCGGGAGAAAGGATCCTTGTCACTTTAATGCAGACTGGACACCTTTCTTAGAGGAAGTTTCAGAGGGACGCAGTTTTAATTGGCACAAAATTCTGTCAGATAACCTCACATCAGAGGTTATGAATTACAAAGCAGCTAGGTCAAAAGGACAACCAGTGTCTTTTTATATGTCAACTTATATCATGGATGCCATTTGTTTTATGACTCCTTTCCCACTAATGAATTGGAGTTGGAATGCTTCTTGCCCAGAGCTTGTTCATAAATATCACTCAGCTCTCTGGGAAGAAAATGCAAAAAATGTTTTTTATGAGGTTTGTCATTATGTAATTATCCCTCTGCACCAAATATTCTTTGGATGCAAACCTCCTCGCATTTCTAATGCCATTATAGAAAACCTCAAGTCAGTTGCCGACTGGTTCATTGAAGAAAATTTTTCCTATGTTAGGGTTTACGGCTGCTCAATTCTGCCTCACGCACTCCCAAAAATTTTACCAGATAGGTTGATATGCAGAGAAGTGGCTTATCAGTTAGTCAAGGGTGGCATTGGGTTAGAATTAAAATCTCAGCAGAAAAAAGCATGGCCATATTTTCCTGTTTATATCGAAAAATTCATTTTATTAAACTTAGGCCATTCTAAGTCAGAGGCCGAGTCATTGGATGAAGTGAAATTAGCAAGCATAGAGCACAGGAAACACGACCCTTATCAAATAATCAGTCGGCATTACATACAATGTAATTTAAAAGCATATGAACATGAAATTTCAGTTTATGATGATGTTTTCAAAAATGTTAAGTCTTATGAGGAAGTGCAGAACAGAGTGCAAGCCTTGTCACCTGATGCACAGGTGGGGTTTGCATCCTTTAAAAGACATAGACGAAGCTGCTTGCCAAATATTTTACAAGGTGAAATGTCGGCTTCATTGCCAGAGAAAGAAACAACTCCTCTAGGGTTTGAAACTGATATTCAGGATAAGTCAAGTGACAAGGATAAGCTGAAAGATCCTGAAATACCTCCTCAGAACACAGAGGGTTCTCAGACAAAAGAACCAGAAACAGGAAAGGGAAAAGGAAGGGAAACAAGTCCAATAGTTCTTGATGATATTCCAGAAAATGTTGGAGGAACAACTTCAAAGGAACTTGGCAGTCCCATCACAGCATTGACTCCACTACAATCTACTTTCGGAACCCCTCATGAAGGAGTTCTATATGTAAGTGACGTAGAGCCAATCTCCAGAGATGAAATCCCCTCATCTGATTATTTTTTCAGTAAAAAATGAAAAGTTGTCTTGAAATAGGAACTTCATCCTGTAGGAGAAAGAATGATAAAAAGACATAAAATTATCATTGATGGAAAGAAACTCAAAGAAGGAGAATTCACTACAGAGTTAGCAGGAACCATGGGTGCTATAGCAGCAACTAACATGTATTCTGTAGGAAGTCTAAATACTATGCTTGAGCAAAAGGATCAGGAAATAATGCAGTTGCAGGACAGATTAAAATAAAATGAAAGAATTATTGGCTGGGGAATACAAAAGGGTCTAGAACAAGCTAGACTCAAAGACATCCAAGAAATCCAAAAGTTGAATAAAAATTTGGATGATGCAAAACACATGATATAGGTTACTCAAGAACAGGTTCAGAAGCTGAGAGATGAAAATAAATCTTTGCAAGATAAGATTATTTCAATTACTAATCAAGTAATTGAAATTGAACATTTTAGAACACAAGCATCAGAGATATATGCAAACATTGAAGGAGAACAACAGAAAATATTCTGTAATATGGAAATCATCCAGAACTATTTTCATGAGTCAAATAGGTCTATGGAAAAGGTAGTTCAGAAAGAAAGAGAAGCTAAAGCAACAAGGAATTCTTTTCAAAAGGTAATAACTTCTTTACAAAAAGCAGAAATTGGAAAAAACCAGAAATTATCCATTTCAGAATAGGTAAAAGGAGATATAATGATAAAAGTTTGGGAATCAAAATTGGCAGAATATAAAGGAATTACAAAAGGAATTAATGAAGATTGTCAAAGGATCTTCAATCTTATTGAAAAAGATTCAATAAATATCGGGACAAATGGTTCTTCTGAGTTATTGGGCGAAGTCAACATTGCCAGGCATCAGCTGAAGTCAAAAGAAGAACTCGAAGAAAAGAAATCGGAAATTTCAAATATTAAATCAGTCAACATTGCAGAAATAGATAAGTGGATGATAGCTTCAAGTTCAAAGTTGGAAAAGATTAAATTCACAGAGAAAACAATAGAAAGCCAGTTGCCAGGCTTACARAGAAGTTTTTTCTCTTTCGAAGCAAATGAAGTACCTGAGACTCCTAGGGTTTTGGTAAACTTTTTGGGGAAATATGTTCAATGCGTTGAAACAGAAAAAGAAAGTTCATCAACGCAAAGTTAAAATTTTGTAAATATTTTTATATTTTTAGAATTTTGAAAGAAATTGTAAACGGTTGACATTAGTTTATGTAACCGTAATATTAGGAGGTTCTTTAGTTACCAACGAAAAACTTTGATAGAAAGATATAAATACAGTTTCAAAAGGCTGAAACGAGGTTTCAGAAATTTTGGAGAAGGCCAATTTTTTGTAATATCAACTTTGAAGTTCATCGGAATATAAATCGCAAACAAGATTATGGATCCTGCAATTTCATGACTATGTTTCTTCCCCTGTTTATCATGCTTTGTTAAATTTTCCTTTTACTGTGTGTTTCTAACAAGTAAATCAATTTGAGGTTATATACATTGTTGTTTATCAATTCAAATTGGTTTGGATGTTGAATGTATTCCAGTCTTTCCTCTGAAATTACTTTAGTAATTTTAAGACCTGTAAAACCTTCTGTTCCTTAATATTTCACTCTGTTAGAAATCTTGTTTTTTTTTTCATCATTGTTAATTGAAATATAAGATTCTTTCTAGATAAAAGCCTTATATTTCTCTGTATTGTGTTTCATTGTTTATAATTTCAAAATTGTCACAAAACCAGGAAACGACGTTGAATGTGTTTTTACATTACTGTTCTAGATTTTAAAGTTGTTTCATTAATATCATCTCTGAAAATCTGAAGTAACCAATCAATAAAAAACCCTTTTACAAACCTTTAAAACCCTATCACCCATGACAGTTCCTAACGACAGACAACCTAACGTAGAACCTGGTCTTCAGGATCAAACTAGCATTGCCCTAAACTTATTTAACACTATTCTACAAACAACTACCAATAGGAACGAGTTAGAAAGATCATGGGCTGCAATTGAATGTGACATTAGCATCCAAGAGCAACAGGAAGCAAGATAGAGACAGTTAAGAAACTAAATCTGATCTAATCTTTCTTTGTTTCTTTATTTCAAAACTTTCTTAAAAAAAACCTTTTTCGGATGCCTTGACGGTATGTTTTATAGCCTTAAAACATAAACTCAGGAACAACACTCTCTAGGGAAATGGCAAGGGTTTGCAATGGAGGAAGAAGGAATTCTGGCTCAAACTCACAATGTGGTTGCAAAATATTGGGGCAAAAGGGGAATACTGAAATGGGAAGAGTTTCTATGCTCTCATGCTTCTTCTTGGAATGGGACCCCAACACCTTTTGTTATAGGCCAAAAGAGATAGTAATGGTTGGGGTGACTAGCTATGGGCGGTCAAATGGTTAGGTAACGACCCAAAAACCCGTATCCATTTGAAATTTTCATTTTTCGTGCTTTTTTGTGAGTGTACATGGGCAGTAGTGGTGTAGCAAGTGTGTGTACGCAGGCAGTAGTGGTGTAGGGTGCGTACACCTTCAAAAAACTAGTTTTTTAGAAGAGTTGTTCAATGATGGCTTGGCAAAGATAACAAGTAAGATGGAATGATGTCAGGTATGCATGTATGGTGCAATTTAGGGTTATAACATTATATGTGACAACATCCAAACTAGATGTAATGAAAGAAGTTGGACAGGTGGCATGATTTCAAGCAGCACCAAAGGAATAACATGTATTATCAGTGAAGAGGATTTTCAGATATCTCAAAGGAACATAAGATTTTGGATTATGGTATCCAAAAGGAAAGGATATATCACTTATTGCCTACACAGATGCAGATTGGGAAGGTTGCATTGATGACTGATGAAGCACTAGTGGAGAAACGTTCTACTTGGGCGAGCGTTTAGTATCTTGGATAGCAATAAACAATCATTACTATCCTTATCTATAGCTGAGGCAGAGTATATTGCAGCAACATCATGTTGTACATAGGTTCTATGGATGAAACAAACTTTGACAAATATACAGGTTGAGTATGATGAGCCCATTCCAATCTATTGTGATAATACAAGCGCCATCAATATCTCAAAGAACTTGGTGATGCAATCGAAGATGAAGCACATTCCAATGAAGTATCACTTTCTACGGGAACATGTTGCAGAGAAGAATATTAGAGTTTAATATGTGGGAACAAAAGAACAAGTGGCATACATCTTTACAAAACCGCTTCCACGGGACGCCCCTGAGTATCTTTGCCAGAGACTAGGAGTAATTTCTACTCCAAAATGGATGCTTTTGAATGCCTATCCTATATGTCTTAGATGTACATGAGGAAGCACCATAAATAGGATAGAGGGGGAGAGATTTATCATATGCAAAGGTAAATGCTTGGAGAGAGAGCATAGAGGCATGTTTCCAAGGGGAGCGATTGTCACAAGGGAAGAGTGAGCGATATGACTTCAGAGTGATAGCCTTTGTCAAAGGGGGAGATATTATTCATATGAAGGGAGAGAGAGTAATCAGAGGCTTATAAACACAAAGAAAAATCAAAGGCATGTAGACAGGGGGAGCAACCCCAAGGAGAGCTCAGTTAGGGGGAGAAACCCCAAAGGGAGATACCCTTTTCCATTGATGTCAAAGGGTGAGAGATAGAAACATTGATTAGGAGTATAAGCATGAATGTTATCATGACTAAGTGTTTCCATCAATGTTAGTGTTGCCATCAATGCCAAAGGGGGAGATTGTTAGAAAGTTGGCTTAGGTTGATGGATAGTTGGTATGGATTGTTTCTTGTCATTGATGTCAACTATTGGAGAGTGATATTGTAGATTGATGTCAACCCTTGAAGAAATTCCGGTAGTGAATTCTCGTAGCACAAAGGTTTGGGTAATGAACCCAAGGTTGTTTCATGTATAATGGTATGAGTTTTAATATATTTCAAGGTAAGACTATTCTATATGGATAGTACATGTCAGTCCATTTACGGTGGTATGTGGAATGTCACATAACGCCTCACGGTTAGAGATTTATGGCCATGTGAAGTTGGAGAACCTGGGTTTGGGTAATGGATCCAAGTTTGTTTGATGGATAACGGTATGAGTTTTGATATATTTGTAGGTAATACTATTCTATATGGATAGTAAATGTCATGCCATTTCTAGTGGTATGTGGAACATCACATAACTCCTCATGGTTAGAGAGTTATGGTCATGTGAAGTTGGAGAACCCTCATGAGTCATCTAGAAGCCCCAAAAGGTCAAAGTAGTCAAAGTGGTTTAAGATATTTTTAGAAGGTAAATAATAAATTGAAGTGATGAGTGTACTATAATTCAAAGTGAATACAAAATAAATTATTTAAATAATAAAGTTAATAGACAAATTACTAAGTTGACAAGTGGTTAGACGTGGGTTAGCCCTAAAATAAGGAAAGTGGTTTAAGATGGTTAGAAGGTAACCCCTTGAGGTAAAGTGAAGTGATGAGTGTACTATAAGTCAAAGTGGATAAAAAATAAATTATTTAAATAATAAATTTAATGGATAAATTACTAATTGGACAAGTGGTTAGAAGTTGGTTAACCCTAAAATAAGGAAAGTGGGTTAAGATGGTTAAAAGGTAACCCCTTGAGGAAGCTACATGAAAGTATAAATAAGAGGCAAGGCTCTCTCATTTCATATCACACTTGAGAATATTGAATATATATAGGTGAATGGGGTAACCAAAGGATATATAAGCCAAATTTCAGAGAGAAGGTGAAGTAAAGAAGGCCGAAATTCAAGGGAGGATAAATTATTTTGATGATGCTTTCTAAGGTATGTTATTTACAGGTCATCTCACCATTTTCACAATAACTTGTTTTCTAGAATTATTCCAACTGTGAAATTGATATTTCATTGAGAAAACATATCCAAGTAGTTGTGGTACGAATTTCATCTTGTGGGTGGTTGCAGTTTTGGAGTTACACTCTGTGGAAAATAGGGTTTGTGGCTAGTCCTGAAACTAGTCTAAACCAGGTGTTTCAGGTAAAAATGTCATAACTTCTTCATAACAGATCCAAATTAAGTAAGACAAAAAAATTTGGTTAGAGTGCAGTTTTTTGTATTCTGTGTAACATTTTCATGTCAATAAAACAAATATTTTGTGCAGGGAACGCTCTAGAAGTTCGCTCTCTTGTATAAGCCAGAATTCAACAAGGTATGTCATTTTTGCTATAACTCCTTTTCTGAGAGGTTCCAAGTAGTGACACCTGGAGGAATTGCATAAAACACACTGAATAACATTGTGTACTATTTTCATATCTTTATTCATTACAGGTACATAGTTATGATTATTTCAAGTTAGGGTTGTTGACTAATCCAAAACTAGTCATGTGAGACTAGAGAAAAGTTTGATGAAAATGCTAGTCTCTTGTTGTTAAAGTTAAGGAAGGTTTGCAGGTATGTGATCATATACACCAAGTCTATTATAGAGTTACAAATCATATTTGGATGATGAAATTGACGAGGGATTTTGGTTGAGGTACATGTTGGGTACATGGTTGAGACAAGTAGTTGATGAGTTGGCACATACATGAAGTGTATAGTTGATGATGTTGGTACATATTGATGAGTCATAGTTGATGAGTAGTTGATACATGATTGGTACATACTTGGTACATGGTTGGAGGCACTTGTTAGTAGTATTGTTGACACATGGTTTATGGATGATGTAACATACTTGTATTGGTATATTATTAGAAGCACATATTGATCTTGGTGATGATTATGAGTTTTTGTGTTATGCTTGGTTGATGCACATCTTTGAGAGTTGTCTTGGTGAGTAGATCTGATTTGGTTGATAAGATTGATGAGACAAGTTGTTGTGATAGGTTGTTTGGATAGGTTGCTGTGACATATTATTTTTACAGGTTTGGTGCATGGTTGATGAACTTGTTCATGGTACAGGTTGATGCATGGTTGATGAACTTATTTATGGTATAGGTTGATAAAAGGTTGAGGTACAAGTTGATGCATGGTTGATGCATGGTTCAGGTTATTGGTACAGGTTGTTTGGTGTAGGTTGATTGGTACAGGTTTATAGAAGTATATCTCACAGTGATAATGTGACAGTGGTTCTATAATTCTACTTATATGTCAGGGAGATTAGATGGGGAAAGGACAGGTGGTTGTAGCCACCTTCTGGTTGTAGCCGGAGATCATAGGGGGTTGTAGCCTCTTTCTAGTTGTAGCCAGAGAATTGGGGAGTTGGAGCTTCCCTTAGGTTGTATTTGGTTTGAGATATGTCGGGATTGATGGAGTTAGGTTGCATGGATATTTAGACTTAGATTGGGCTGGGATTGAAGTTGAAAGGAAGAGTACTTATGGTGCTTGCTTTAGTTTGTGATCAACCATAGTTTCTTGGTTCTGTAGGAAGCAGACTTCTGTGGAACTCAGCTCAATAGAGGTAGAGTATATCGTAGCTAGTTTGGAAAGTTGTGAGGCTATTTGTCTTTGCAAGATTCTTGCAAGGTTATTTAGTAAAAAATTTGAACATATTGTGATTCACTATGACGATTAGAGTTGTATAAACTCTCAGAGAACCCAATGTTTCATGATAAGTCAAAACACATTGAGATGAGATACCACTTCATCAAAGACAAGGTGCAGAAGGGAGTTTCGAAGATCCAACACATTTCCACATATGAGAAGATTGTATATATTCTCACCAAACCCCTAGTGAAGAGAAAATTTGTCACTTCAGAGAAAATCTAGAAGCGGTAGAGAATACCTCCCTTGCTAAGAGGGAGTTTTGATTTTTTTGTAGCTTCGGGAGGTATTCCCACTAGAGGCCAAGGTTCTAGGCATGTGGGAATTTTTGTTGGCACCATTTTTGAATTTTGTTTCAGTGAAATCGACCTAGAAATGAGGCTAGGTCCTCATGGAAAAGTTGATGGGATTTGTGGGTTTGTGTGGGGGCGCCACACCCACAAAGAGGATTAAAATATTCTAATTAATTGTTGAGTTTAGGAAGGGATCCTAAACTCACTCATTGGACTCCTATATAAGGGAGAGATGTCATTGTGACATTATATCATCATAGAGTGACATCATGGAGTTAGCATAAGTGAGTAAACACTTGTGCTAAGGCGTATGGAGATTGTGGCAAGGAGACTTATACACTTATGCGATCTGGCCTAGGGTTTCTAGATCAGAATGTGAAGGTGAGGGAAGATGCATGTGTGAAGATAATTGAGTTTCTATACTTATACTTAGTTTGCAAGAGAGCGAAGTGCATATATACATGGGTTGCATAAGGAAAAATCACATATAGGGTATACACTATTTGCAGTGGAAAAAACAACATATGTCTGCAGGTTTCCTGTAAGGTGAATCATGTATCTCATTTTCTGGGTAGGTACAGATTCATACAGGCTGACATGTGACATCATCAGGCCGTACATGTGATCTACAACATATTCTTGGGTAGAGGATATTTTAGAGTATTGTTGAGGTTTGGCTTTATGATTTGTATTGTAGAACAAGGTTGTTCTTAGTTTTGGTGACTTTGGAGGACAAGGTTGTTCTTAGTTTTGGTGACTTTGGAGGACAAGGTTGTCCTTAGGATTTTGGTGATATTGTATTGGTTGGGAGGGATGGTTTTTCCCTCAGGAGTTTTGATGTTAACATGATTACATAACTAAAATTGTGTCTCATGTATATTAATGATTCATCTATGATCTTTGTGTTTCCACTGCATATTTTTTCAGTCAATAATTTTCAGTGTGAAATTGTTCAGGGATAACAACTAGGATTTTATTGTTAGATCACTAGAAAGCAATTTTCAGATCTGAAAATTAGTCACATAGAGTTGCATGTGAAAATTGACAGTCACTTCCAAGTTGTGTCACAACATAACAAAATACAATGTGATACATTGGAGAAACTCCATCATCAAATATCTTTCTCAACACCTTTTAAATCCATTCTGAATCTGGTTTGGTTTAACCGGCCAATAGGTCACCATGGTTGCACTTCTAACTATCCCAACTAATCATGGTTCCGGCTCGGTTGATTGGCCACCGAGCTGCCAAGATTGCTATACTACTGAGAATAAAACTTATCACCAGGCACTGGGCATTGAGACATAACATAATGTTCTTATAGCTTTCACTCCGGTCTGGTTGAACTCATTTGTAATACGTCCAACTAGACGTGGACTCACCTCCATGTTGAATTGTCACCTACCATGTCTTCGAAGTAATACCTACATGGTGGGCCAACACTTATATCCAACAACCTATTACATGCCACTTAAATCTTTTGTTCATCTAAAAATCAAAACAAATGTTTCAAAGCATTTTTCCAATGAACTTAATGCTTATGGTATTTTGATGCAAACATAATCTTTTATTCATAACCCTTATTGCATCATGGAACAAAAATATAAAGTGGATCCATTATATACCATAGCATTTTGTGAAAAGTATGGCTTCATAACAAAGATTTTGTATGTGCATTTAAACCTTCATACATATATATGTAGTTAATGAAACCATGCTTCCACCCTTCATACCTTGTTTCCATCATATGCATGTCAAACTTATATAGGTCATAAAAACTGTAAAGTTCAAGAGCACTAGAAAAAATCTTAACTTGTATTACATATGCAATCATGGGGCATCATATATATAGTTTTCACATTTTATAAGTACCATGTTATCAAAATGATGAAGTATGAAGAAAAGTAAACATCAATGTCATGTACTGAAATGAAGTGGAACAAATCAATTTCATCATTTAATCCAGCATCATAAGAATTGCAGGTTAGTAGACCATAACCTTTGAAGCTTCATCATAATACTACTAATATGCAAATATGCAAGTGTGTTGAGGAAATGTTTTAAAATAACTATTTATTTGTTTTCTTATAGGGGGTCCCACCTATTAATATTATATCATAAATAAATAGATAGGCCTTGTAATCATTTGTAGGGTTTTATAATAGGTGACGATATTTCGAGTAAAAAAATACCTCAAACATTATTCCTTCTAGTATCTCATACCATAAGACAATTTTTCTCACTTTTAATCAACCACAAAATATTGGCTCCATTCCTTTTGGATTTAACCCCCTTTGATTGCATGATCCAAAAGCTTTGGAAAATATATTTGTGACCTTGAGATATCTAGTCATTGGATCTGCCTCTTTTGTGTGGGAAGTGAAACTAAGAGCTATCAAATTTGCCTTGAAAGAATGGGCCAAAAATTCCTACATGTCTATTGTGTAGGAAATTGTTTATCTTCAAAACCAACTCAACTCTTTACAATCCAGAATAGAAAATGAAGAAGTGAAAAGGCAAGGGTTAATGGATGAAATATATATATGTGTAAATTTTGACAAGGCGAACATAAAAGAGGAGGATTTATGGCACATGAAATCTAGAAGTCTATGTCTAAAACCAAAGACAAAAATACTTCCTTCTTTCACAAGCAAGCAAGAGCTAGGATTTAGAAAAATATAGTAAAAGAAATAAGTGTTGATGATGGATATTGGTTGATAAATTTCAAAACCATTAAAGAGGTGGCTCATTCTCATTTTATGAAGATATACACTGAATATGATGATGCCAACTCAAATTTATCCTTGGAAATGGTGTAAGAAATTATGGCTTTGATGTCCATTAAAGAAAACTTAGAGTTAACCAAAGAAATAGAAGAATAGTAGATCATTAGTGCAATTTGGGGTCTTGATCCAAATAAATCCCCAAGATTGGATGGGTTTTCTATTCACTTATACCATGCATGTTGGTCTATGATCAAGGTAAGATACTAAACTTTTCCAAGAGCAAGGCTAAAATTGGGGGCACCAACAATTCATCCTTATCGACCTTAATACCAAAAGAAATCAATCCCTCCTCTTTCTCAAGATTTCAATATATTTCTTTATGTAACTCTTCTTACAAAATCATGAAAAATATTATGGAAACCATATTTAAAAATTCTTCCAAAGATTATCTTTGATCACCAAGGCGGTTTCATGTAGAGAAGGTAAATCATTGATAATATATATTGGTTCAAGAGGCAATCCACTCCACTATGAAAAAAACAAAGAAAAATGGATGATGATAAACATGGGCATGGAAAATGTGTTTGATTAGGTATGTCGCTCTTTTTTATTCGATGTCCTTCACAAGTTTGGTTTTGTAGAATCATTGATATTATGGGTGAATTCATGTATATGATCCCCTTTGATTGCTCCTATAATGAATGGCAATTCAACTTCCTTATTCAAGAAAAAAAGAGACCATAGGCAAGGATTCCCTCTCTCTCCATTACTATATATAATCATGGAAGATTATTTGAGCTAGAGATTAGAACATGAAACAATGTTTTGTAACCTTCAAGGAATTTGCATCGTAGGAAGAATCAAATAAATTAATCATTCACAGTTCATTGTTGACACTCTTGTTATGGGGGAGTGCTTTGAAAATCATACTTGAAATATTCAAAAAAAAATTGGAACAATTTCTAAATGCTTTAGGAGACTAAATAAACAAAGGAAAAAACAACATTTACATCTAGAATACAGATGCACGACAACTACAAAATATTTCTAGAATTCTAGAATTCCCATCTATGCCAAATTTAACATCATTCAAGTACTTGGGAATACTTATCTCTTTAGGAAATCTGACCTCGACAGTCTAGCAAAACATTGTGAGAAAAATAAAAAACAAAATGTAGTAGTGGGGATCACAATGGTTAAATTTGATAGAGAGGGTGATGCTCATAAAGTCGATCCATCAACTCTCCCAATTTACCGGAGTTCAACTCTGATGGAACCTTTCGAAGTACTGCAAGAGTCTAGGAAAGAAATATAGAAATTTTTATGGAAAGGAGGAAAATCTAACCAAAAAAAATCCATCTAATAAACTAGAATACAAAAATATCCCAAAGATAATGGGGGGCTGAATACAAAATACCTAGCTCTTATGAATATAGCTTTGGGATCCAAAATATTGTAGTGTTTAGTATCAAGGAAATCATTTGAATGGTTGAAATCAACCATGATAACATAACTATTTCATTCTAGTAGGAAAATACGCTTAGATCAACCCTTGGTAGATGAGTGAGGATCAACTTTTTGGAAATTGTGTAAAGAGACAAATCCCAAATCCAATCTCACCTTACCTAGGTTCCAAGGAATGACAAGTTGATTAAAATTTAGGAGGATGGAATAATAGGAAGAACCCCCTTACTCATAACCAAGACATATAAAAGCTGAGATAATGGATGTCATCTTAGGAAATAAAAAATGTGTTCAACCTTTCTCACTGGGATGAAATGAACGACGAGTGGTGGTTAGGGTCCTTCTAGTCACCTTACTTTCCAAATGACTACTTTCCACTAAATCCTCTGTGGATTGGCTCCATTGGATAAAGAAAATCTTGATCACCAAGGGTGGGGTCTGTCTAGCAATGAAAACGAGTAAATCTTGGATATCATAGTCAATTACCAGAGCTTCCTAATTTAACTCCTTGCTCAATGATATGGAAACACATTTGGAGAGGTGACACTTTTCCAAAGGTGAATATATTTGTTTGGATCACAGTGCACAGGAGACTAGTAATCATTGAACATATTCATAAACATGGAATATAAGGACCCTCAAGATGTGCATTGTGTGGAATAGTGGAAGAGAATTAAAAACATCTTTTCTTTGAATGTTCATTCTCCAACTAGTACGAAAGTTCACTTTTGATGAGATTGAACATAGGGTTGACCTCCCCATGTCTTGTCATGAGACGTTTACTACCTATCACAAATGATACAATGGGACTTTTTTGAATAAACCAATCTTTAAAAGTTCATAGCTATCAATGCCTAAGTTTATATGCTGGAAACTATGACTAGCAAGAAATAGAGCCATCTTTCATCAATACATTACCATTCCAATATTAGTAGTAGCTAAAATTCATGGTATTCTTTAAGAATAAATCCATGTCAAAGGAGTGAAAGGACATATCTTTGTAGAGTTTAACTTTTTACAATTAATTACTTCAAACTGATACTTAATAAAAACAGAAAAGATATAATGGCATACACACATTACACAAAGATTTTTACCCTAGAAACCCAAACTAGGAAAACCAACAACCTGTTTAGAGCCACACCTCTAATATTATATTCATCATCATATTCATTGTTTGCAAAACAATATACATATAGGATCCCTCGGAATCCAAAACCCTAATCCATTGACCCATATTAGTCAACAATCCTAATTCCTTAATCAGAATTAGAAAACCATTGGAAAAAATCACGTGTCAAAAAACCGCAAAAAACATACCAATTGTTTTTCTCAAGGGATCCCACCCTCGAACCCCCACAACCCTCCAATATGGGAGGTGCTAAGAACCCCCCGACCCCCTTTTCTCCTGTTATCCATAAAGTTTTCCTTGACTTCTAAGGGGTAAGCTAGGGCACCTCAATTATTGCAATGTTTTTATGTTCGTTGAACAAATGAATTTACAGATTTGGTTTGTGGATCAGGTAGTGGATAGGTTGGACAATAGGTGATTATATTACACTCTTAGATCAAGTTTATAAAACACTCATCTTATTCAATGACATTCATTCTGATACATTAGATAAAATGGAGATAAAAAAAAAGAAAAGAAGAGAAGCTGAAAGTTCTCAATTTGTTCACTTACAGAGAAGATTTTCTAATCCAAAATATCATTAAGAAACCATAAAGAATAACTTAAACATAAATCTTGTGACAGGTGAAATTTTTTTTTTTACTAATCATTTAGCATGTAACAAGATAAACCAAAATCTTTGCAAAAGGTTCAAATGCATTCAAGTAATATAGAAGAAATATAAGACAAGAATAAGATAGTCTAACCATCATAATGTCTTTTCCATTGAGTCAAAAATGTAATAGATTCCATGTTTTACAATCCAGATCAATATGTCCCTTTAGTTTCACAAAATATGAACCCTTAACTCTGTCATAGAAATCCCTTTTTATACAAAAAACATTGATATCCATGTGGATCTAAGATCCTAAAACCTAGTAACAAACTCAATCTATCTAGCTATCAACTA
>ML856635.1:8566-27513 GCA_009831015.1 Picea engelmannii
ATTTATTTATTAAAAAAATGAATTTGTTTTAATGATGTGAATCTTAATAATAATTGTCATTTTCATTAATATAAAAAAATTATTTTATCTTATTTTTATCATGAATATGTGTTTCTTTCTAAGAGGTCATATGTTCAAAGAAGGGGGTAGGGTATGTTTACCAGTAAAATCATTAAGTGGAGAGAGTCTCAAACACCAATGTGATTCCATTTTATTTTTACCATTATATTTTAAAAGTTAAATTACCCAAAAGGGTAGATATCTCTTAGATAGAAGTCCACTCCAATGTGCTTATGGATGCTTCGATCTTTACTAAATTACAAGTTATTGGTATATGACTATTAGATATACTTTTAAATTATAATGGAAGTTAATAAATTTCAATCTCAGATATAACCCACATTACTCCAACAAATTATTAATTACCATGTAAAAAAAAAATCTGATCATCTAATATTGTAAAACATTTTAATTATAAATGTATTTCTACAACATTATGCTAATGAAAAACCAAAATATAAATTAGAGTAAACTTTACAACACCAAATATAAATAATAAAAGTTACCATAGATATTTGTTATGCATGGATAACAACAAAATATTGAATACAAACCCATGTTATTGACGGATTGTTTATGCCATTAACTTTTCACACACTTAGATATACCAATATCAAGGTGCCAATTTCATTTCTTGGCAGTCATTTGGAGTTGTAGGGTAGGAGATCTTGTTTTTAAATTCCTTGCTCGGAATTTGAGTTAATATGATAATGAAATTGATTTTAATGTAATAGGTTTAAGATTTAAATAAACATTTAATTATATTGAATTAAGTAAAGAGTATCTTATAATTTGAATGGAAAGAGATACAGTGTTTTCATATTAAAAATTAAAATAAAAGAATCATATTAAATAATAATGATTAGAATATTTATTAATTTTAAATTTAAATTTGTAAAATGTTTAAAAGAATAAAAAAATTCTATGGATTAAATTAACAAGTTGAGTGCGCTCTTCCAAGTGTGTTCTTCAGTCAGAGTGTTGCGCAGTGTGCAAGGTCATAGATATAAACATTGGCAGTGCCCAATAGGCTAGTGGGTGAGTTCGTTCACTTGCATTGATACCCCTCCCCCTTCGATCTATATAAGAATGCAGCTCAATTTTTTTCACTTTTATATTAATAATGTTATTTTCTTTAATTATGTTAAACATTTCATCTATATAGGTTTAGAGATAACTTTATTTTTGATGAATGGCATTTTCTACTTGGTTTAAAATATATAAAGGGAAATGGATATTTTTTATTTGTAATTAGGTAAGAATAATTTTGGATTGATAAAATTGCATACATCAAATATTAACATTGCAAAAATCTACTTGCAATGAGAATATTTGAGAGTGTTGAATCCACTTTTACATTAAAACTTGAAATTTTAGCAAAGATTACATAACTTGATACTAATAATACAAATCTAAAAAAATCAATTTTTTTTTTCTTAAAAATACACATTATTAAAAAATCAAATGTTTATTTTTTCTTAAAAATACACATTGTTATTGTGAATATAATTAACATACGTTTATATTTATCAAACCAAACCTATCATACTTAAAAATATACCTAACTTCAAGATAAATATTTACTATTATTTTATTATAATTAAGGAAAATATTTTTTTTAAATCATACTCCAACCTTTAATCATTTTGATTTATAAATATTGCTTACTTAAAATGTTTTTAGATTCTACGTTGTAAGTAGAAGTTAAATTGGACTTAATTCATATTTTATTGCATTGAGAGTGTTCATGTGATAAAAAAATTAAATAAAAAATAAATAATTGAATACATAAATTCTCTACTTTCATAAGAAATTTTTTTATGGAAGTGTTGTGTAAAAGGAAAAAAAGAATTTTCAATCCTTGATATGATAATGAGTGTTAAATTGCTAGAAACTACATTAGGGATGCCTCTAATGATTCTTTGAAATATGATAAGATTAATAGATACAAAGTCTTAATTAAAAGGGGGAAAAGGCACTACATAAATAGAAAGCAAGAGAGGCTTTTGCACCTATCCAAGATAGCTCCAAAGAAATTTTGGAGGCAAATTTTGACTCGTAAAACTAAAGAAATGGGTATGATTCCCCTAAAAATTTGGAATTCCTAAAAAAAATTATGAATCCCCTAATTTTCGAGACAACATTCCAAACATTTCTACCAAGGATGAAATTTTCTCTATAGAAGACATAAATTTTGGGGTTAAATGACTTGCAAATGGGAAAGATAAGGACATCGAAGGCTACCAAGCTGAAATATCAAAAATTGGAGGGCGTATTATCATCCCTCACATGCACAAGCTCTTCAATTTAGCAGTCAAGCAGGGATTTTCTAAACCCTGGACTCAAAGCCTCATTGTACCTATTTTTAAAAGTGGGGATAAAACAATCTCTCCAATTATAGGACCATTATAATTAACCCCATTTTAGCCAAGCTATATGGAAGTATTTTAGAAAAGAATATAAGCATATGGCTAGAAATCCATGGAAAAAGAGCTAAAGGTTAGGTTGGTTTTAGAGTCTATCATTCAATTGTGGACCACCTTGTCACACTTATTATCATTGTAGAGGAGTGTCACAACAATAAAACCAATCTCCTTTGATGTTTCGTTGACTTTAGGAAATATTTTTACACTATGCATAAAACTAACCTTTGGAATAGGTTAGAAGCGCTAAAATTTCCCTCTGAGTTGAGAGTTGTTGCAGTACGGTTTTATGAGACCGTTATTGTCAATTTTAGGAGAACTAAGGGATGGTTGAAAGAAATTAACTGTAATATTGGAGTCAAACAAGGTTTTCCTCTATCCCCTACTCTTTTTTGCATATACATTGACAAGTTAGAAGATTGTTTGGAAGTTGCAAGTTGTGTTGGATCGAATCTTGTTGGTATTGTCATCATCCTTCTCTTATATTTCGATGGTATTGTTAGTATGCAAATAAATCCTTATGACCTTATAAATCATCTTAGAATCCTCAAGGACTTCTACTCTAGTACAGGGATGATAGTGAACATTGACAAAATCAAGGTTATGATAATTAAATCTAAAAATACCACCTATAATAGTTTCAAGTATGGAAACAATAGTTTACATGATGCCACAACAACCCCCTTTACATTTCTTTGTAAAATAAAAAAGAAAGGGGTCCCCTACTAAAATATTAACTATAATGCCTAATCTTATATTTCTTGAGCCTACTGCTAATTCTTTGTCTACCTTGAGAAAGTTGGAGGTTTGATCTTTAATGATCATTTTATTTATGGAGGTTTCTTAATCCTTTTGATCTTATGCTTTTGAATGTCTTCATAATCCTTCATGATGTTTCGTTGACATTTTTATAATGAACTTGGTATTAACATTGAATCGCAAGGTCACTAATCCTTTCTATGTGATGCATATTAGGTACATGTAGCTATCATGATAGTTATTTAATCCAAATCGTAGATGATTTCCTTCGAGAAATCTCTCCTCTTCATTCTCTTCATTTTGCAAACAAAAATCAGTACTTATTTATAAGTTTGCTTAAAGGAAAGGAAATATAATATTTTTGATATATTGGAGAGTATCATTTTAATCGTATAGTTGATCTTGTCTCTTTCTATGGTTGTAGGAATAGGTTATAAGGATCCCCTTTCTTCATGATTTCTCCATCCTTGAGATGCACGTGAGGGAATCCCTTGATCTCCTTCCCTTTTGGCCTTCCCTTTCTTTGAAAACCTAGGCCCAAGGCCTATTGAGTTTTCCCCTTCTTTTATTTTATTATTTCCTCTAAAAAAATATCTTAGTTGGATTCTACCCATCGAGACATTTCCAACGACTGTTTCCATACTTAAATATGAATTCCAGATCAAAATTTATGGCTTCCCAAAGTTTCCAATCCTTCACTCACCTTTTCCACTTCACTTCCACATGGCATCCACATGGATCCCTCTTACTTGTGCCATCCAACGTGGAATCGATGTGGCACCCACTACATGTCCTCTTCATCATCATAAGTTCTCCATTAAGGTTCTTAGTCTTCTGACCCAATCCCCCGACGACGACCTTTTCATCGTCTAATTTTATCTTCCCTATTACTTGGATTCACACACCTCATTCCCCTACGACAACGCCTCCTCAATGATCCAATGGCCCTCGGGAGTCAGTGATCAATGGCCCCGATATTATCAGTGATTCAAAATTGGTTGGTGGTTAACACTTTCTTCCATAAATGGCACCTCTGACACGTGGCACTTTCGTGACCTGCCACCTAACATGACATGTGGTACCAGGGACTCAATGCTAATCATGGTCTCAAAACTCCAAATAATCCTAACATGTGTCACATCGCCCACCTAACATGTGGACCCATCCTCCACTAACACATGGCACATCACCCACCTGACACGTGGACCCATCCTCCACTGACACATGGATTGACGTGACCATACATGTCATCACAAAACACCATGGCTTATCCAATAATGTGTTTACACTTATCCCCTTCATTGTCAAACCCTCTTCTGACCTTACTCTCAAGCACTCTGACGACCCTCCCATGGATAAATGGTCCAGATCTACCAACTCACCATATTAATGGTTTTCATTAATGCACAATGCCCCTTTTCCTCATCAGGACCCCTTCTAACCCTTCTCTCGATCTCCATATTAATCCATCCCCCAACGATTACCTTTTCGTCATCAACACTCTTCCTCTTGAGCATTTGGATGCTATGACTTTTTTCCCTAATGAAAATTCCCTCATACCTTATTGTCGTTAGAGCTACATATCACGTTGTCCTCAACCACTCCGATGAGTCAATTCCCTGACGAATGGATAGGATCTAGCCTCATCCATATATAATGGTGTAGGTTGTAGACGAATATGTAAGGGCTTCCAACCCCTTGTGGGACCACTCTCACCCATCAACCACCAATATGGTCACACATGTTCCCCTCAGGGACATGTTGGTTGTCATGCTAGTAGGAAATATCACCATGACATCATCTTCCCTGTCCTCACTTGAATGTAACCTAAGGAAATATATGGTTGAGATCACTTTCTCCCATAACCAATCAATAGTTATCATTTTTCTCATGATTCCCCATCTTCATTGACACCCTTTTCCAGCAACCAACCTTCCTTTCCCTCGATGAACATGACCTTTTAGATCGACAACCCAGAGATGTTTGCTATGTTGATTTAATGACTTCCCTCTACAACCATCTCTTTGGTGACCCTCCTTAGATAAACAACCTCTATATCTAATGGCCATTGTTGATTTTCTCCATATTCTCCATAAGAAATCATCAAAAATGATATGTCTTGGTAAAAATCATCGGTGATATGTCCCTAGCCCAACCCGACGGTCCAGATCAACCTATCCACCAACAACGACATTTTTTCTTTGTAGATATTTTTCTAACACTTGAATTCTTCTTGGATCCATTCACCGATGATGACCTTTCTAATCGATGGCCCAGATATGTCATCTCACTAGATCGAAGGCTATGAATTATTTCCTCCAAGCACATAGAGAAAACTCTCCAGGCTTCAGATCAACGCCCAAATAAACCCATAGGCATGATCGACGGTTGTTGAGAAACATCTTTAAGCAGACATATATTGGGATACATATGTCATCTTTGAGCCCATGATACCTCATTGGAAAGGTATCAAGGAGAGGAATGTAGTGGAAGAAGTTTTCAAGATAGAATCATAACATAAAACCTTAAAAATCATAGAGAATGACAGGTCACAAATTTAGGGGGGGGGAATTACTTTGCATACTTCAGACAACCATATTTGAGGCTACATGCATCGAAATTAATCCCAGAAGAGAATTATTGAAATTTGAAACAGAGGAGCAGGAGACATAATGATCTGATTCAAAGTACATATGCCAGAAACACCCATAAAATTTCAAGGCACAGAGGATAACGCCAATGGACATAATTAATTATTGTTTTTTAATGAATATCATTTGTAAACTACCTGAGGAAGAAAATAATCGCTAAGGATTGTTTTCAACTCCTCTTTGTAATAATCGCATGCCCATTTTCAAAAATGCAAGAGAAATTTGAAATGCAAGAAAAAGAAACGATGGTCAAGAAAACCGAGGAGTCTCTCTCTTGTTTTATAAAAGAGAACTTGTAGGTATAATTAAGGACTTTTTCCCTTTGTAATGAAAGATAGTATTAATTCTTCCAAGTTAATAAAGATCAAGAAGAATTCTGAAAATCGTTGATTTTGGTGGATGTATATGAGACTATTCTTTGTGCATTTATCTTCTGGTTGAGTAGCATAGAATTATGTTGCATGAACTATTTCTTCACTCTATTCTATATGCTCATGTTGTCACATGTTTCCTTATGAGTACATAAATAATGCTATAGATGCATTGTACAACTAATTGTCTGTGTATTTGGAACATTTTTTTCTATCACATATCATTAGAATAAAATAATTATTTATTATTCTAATGATATTATCTCTCATTTTACTCAGTCTTTTATTTTCTCTCTCGATATTGATTAGAATTAGTTAGAGTATATTAGTTTTCTTTAAGTTAGATTATCCTTAAGATTAATTAGAACTCTTTGTTGGGGAGTCCATTGTCTTTCCCCTTTTTCTTCTTTTAATTTTGAGTGGAAATGAGGCCCATATACTCGTCGGAAATACTACACCAAACAAGAGAAGGTTTAATTAGGACCTACCATCTGGTGCTCTCTATTACCTACTTGGCAGGCCATTCAAACCCATTAACAGAAATGGCACTAGAAGGAGGGCCAAATGACAAGCTGAGCCTGTGGAGTCATTCTGATTAAAAAACAAATTACTAATGGCTCCATCCCATATCCCTTTATGGAGATGTTTTATGGTATTGTACCTCCCAAACCTCCTAGAAATATTCTACACTTCTTGTTGGAACTTAAATTCGATGGTGAGGGTGAAACCACTGCATCTAAACATGCTTTACAATTTTGTAAATTTTGTTGTTCTCACAATACAACTAATGGAAGTTTCATTTTCATATTGTTCACTCTCACTCTTCCAGGCCATATCAAGAGTTGGTGTGAGGCTTTGTCAATCGACTCTATTCACACATGGGGGAAATTTATCTGTGATTTTTTGCATGCTTTAGAGAATTATGATTATGATAAATTGTGTGAAGAAATTTTAGAACTTAGGAAGAACGAAGATGAATGTATTGAAGATTTTGTTACCATATTTACTCATCTTTTCTATAGGTTTCCTTTGGATGATAGGCCCTCTAACAATGATTTGATTTCCTATTTTATTTCTCTTACTAATGAAATAGACCAGCTAGTGGATGAAAAATCTACATCATGTTTTAATGTTCCTTTGCACGATGATTTAGATTTAAATGAAAATATTGTAAATACTAATGGCTTATTTGGACTCCATATGTACATACCTTTCTTCACTACAGGGGATACATATCAGAGAGAGAATTATTTTTTGGAAGAAGAATATGTATCCTCGCACCACTCCATCCCCCCTTTCTTTCCTTGTGATGAAAAAGAGACCTCTTGTGTTATAAATTCAAGTTCATATTTTTTTGTAGCTCACCAAGAGGAAGGTTCTCCTGCTAATAATGGGACACTTTGGGTTACACCAATGGTTATGTCAAGCTCTCATTATGCTCTCTCTTCTTTTCCATCACAATAAATGGAAGATGAAGCTATGGGGAAAGACTTGGATGTTGATCATTTTGTTAATGAATAAAATCTAGACATTCATGAGATGAATCCTTCCACCTTCATGAATAATTTGGAATTATCTCATGTTGATTTAGATAGTTATGTTCTTATAAATTCTCCTAGTCTAACCAAAAATGGATCAAGAATTTTTTGTTAATGTTGATGGATTATTTACTGAAACGTCTTGTTCTGAGAAGTATTGTGATTTTCTCCTCTCTTCTAACCATGAATATGTGTTGAAATATATTTCAGATTCTTATATTGTGTAGGAGAAAAACAACCACATTGATCTCTTCACTTCAGGAGGAGAAATAAGCATACATGACATACCATTTCTGTCACACCAACCCACTTCTTGTTTGCAAGAGGAAAACCATGTTGAGGAAGAATGTATTGATTGTGAAACTAGTCCTAGTATGGATATCACCGACTCACAATCAGTCATCAATGTGCTTAAAGAAGAGGAAATATCATTCAGGGAGTCACCTTTTGAAAATTCCTCTTGTCTTAGAGAAGCTTTTAACTCTCTTAATTCTTCCACATGTTAGCACATGAAATGTTTAGGATTCAAAAATTATGACCTTAGTCCATGTAAGAGTCTTGGTGTCATGATAGTGTTCATCATCGTGAAATAAATAGGGGTCAAAATTGGTATCTTAAACCCTTTCCATTTTCAAGTTTGTTATACCAAAGGATAAATTTACAGTTTCCTCTTGCAATAGTAACCTTATCCACTGTATTATTGTGTGTTGCAGACTATGTGCTATGAACTGGCACTGCGAACCCTCTATTTTCTGATAAATCAAACCCTTTTCAGTTGATATTCATCTAGGATCGAGGTTTTAACTAATCAAATCATATGTTTATCCTCAGACGTGGAAAATCTTGCAAGTCTTTCATAAAAATCTAGTTCAATTCCCACTGCAAAATGGCGCTACGAACTTAACCAATGCACTGCAAACCCTCTATTTTACACAGAGTTGCTTCAATTTATGTTTATCTGTAGTTTTCATCAAAGTTGGATTTTTTTCTTCTTTTCTCACTTGCTACTTGTAACTTGTTCATCCTCAAACTCTTGTTGTGCATATGATTATAACCAGAGTAATGATTTTGGGTCTTGAGATTAGGTTACCATATTAATATGATTTCTCCAAGGTTACTTCATGTTCCAATAAGTTTGTAGCAGGTTATATAAGGATTTCCCATCTTGTTGTGCAAGTTTTAAAAGTAAAAATAATTTTTAAATGTAAAAAGTCATCTACAGGAAAGTTTGTAGCGAATCCTGAAATTGCATTGCAAACTCTAACAATTTGATAAATATGAGTTGTAGGAGGGATGTCACCAGTTTGAGGGGGTTTGAATGGTTTCCCAGGAGGTATTTGGACATGAGGGACATGTGTTATATCACCATATCAAGCAACATGACCTGTTTCAAAAGGAATGTATCACAATAGACAAGATCCAAAAAGATAGGAGTTGGCTGGATTTTTTGTTTCACCGTGTTGTAACAGCTCCTAGAGAAAAGGGAATCCAATCCAACCACTTGGGATTCGACCTATTTAGAGTAGGAAGGAATGATACACTATATATAGCAGTGGTTTTGTTGATGAAAAGGTTGGATTTATGATCCAAGAGAGGAGAGAGGTGGAGGAGCAATTTAGCTGCTTATTTGTAAGCATGAGGGCCTGTTGTAATTAGCATTTTTTCCATTAAAGATTCATGAGAGTTGTTTATCAGATTGTATTATTTTTTTTCCATTTATATTTTCATCCTCTTGCTTGAATATATTGCAGGTTTTGAGGATCATAGTTTTCAATGATTGATGGATTCATGAACATCACAGGATCTACTGTAGCTTGCCCATTAATCATTGTTTATTGTTTGAGCAATATTTAATCTGTTTGTAGAAAGGATATTTGTACAATGGATGTTATTCCTTTTTTCATATTATATATGCTTATACCCATCATTATATAGCCCTTTTTCTTGATATATTGTTTGATTTCCTTTGATCTAAAGGATGTTATGACTCCATGCCCAATCAAATGCCTCTGTAGGCACTTTGTTTCCCTCTCCCTTTCTTACTCAGTATTGTTGATCCACCCAAGTATAAACTTGTTTTAAACATTTATATTCTGGTGAGTACTAGGCTTACACCTACAATAGTCTAGGTGTGACTTCTAGTGCTAACACCACTTATTATTGTTTGTATCTTGATCTCTTCAATGGTTTTATTTTGTCGGAAGCCACCCATTGTCCTATTCAATTGAATTCAATAGGGTTGAACCCTTTTGAATTACTTGATGGTGATAATGTGCATATGGAATATAGAGAGGATAAGACCTATTCCTTTGAACTTATCACAACTATGCCTTATCATCCTTTCTCATGGGATGAAGAAAATGTTGTAGCAAATGTATATCAAACCATGTATACTTTTGTTTCATCTTCAATTTGGAATAGAAGAGAGTCTTCTTGTTCAAGTATACTTGTATTTAACATTGTTGATGCTAGTTCCTTCCATGATTGTCTTGAAGATTTGTATTATACCATGGTGGGTACTATCCCATGCATATCATTCAATTTCACTATTTTATCTCAAGTAGATGGTTGTTTGAAGTATGGGCTCTATGAGGCTTGCCAAGATAATGAGGCACTTTGGTCTACACTGATGGTTATGGCAAGCCTTCATTCTCTTGGTTTGTCTTTTGGAGTTAACAAGTTTACTATCATAAATACTCTCTCGACAAGAACACCTCACATATATTTGATGCATGGTTCTCATTCAATATGCTACTTTCCATTGAACCTCATCCATCAATTCTATGATAGTTATGCAAGATTTTATGATAGAATGAAACACGGTTGGAGGAATCATTTTCATCTAATGTTTCCATGAATTATCACTATGACATTTTCAATATAGTGGATAGAGTTATTCAAGTTTTAATTCTTTCAAATTTTAGTATATTTTTATTCCAATATCTGTCACTAATATTTTTTTATGAAAATATGTTTGTAGGATTGGGATTACAAGGATGGATACATTGGAATTATGACTTTACATATTTTTCATCCATTTGTAGAATAGCATAAGAGTAGGATAGAATAGGCTAAGTGTTGTTTCTTTGCACCTAGTATTATCTTTGCTTCCTATCTTGACTAATTTTTTGTTTTCCTTCTCTTTTTATTTACTGTTGGCTTAACAGTACATGGTTTCTCAGTAGAGGTGGAAAGGAATAGAAGGATTACATGTTTATTTTCCTTGAATGTATTTTTTCATATAAATTTTAATTGTGATTTCGGGGAAATTTTACTTCATCTCATTCTCAAATTCTTCCTATGTCTCAGGGTAACTTTCAGATCACTGAGTTATACATGTTCACCATGCCAAATATTTTTAAGTGTGTTTTCATCTTACAAGTAGAATATTTTAAAATAAAAGATACTATTTAGTTCCTCTTGGGATGAAAATGAGCACTCAAAGGTATTCAAAATTCATAATGAATATGATTTTAATTGGAAGTTTTTTCTTGATTGAGTTTCTTTTGAGTTTTGGGCTTGTTGTCCCATACACATTGAATGAAAGTTTTGAGTATTAAAATTTTTCCCATGTGAAATCCAAGCCACTCTAACTCCATGGAATTTCTTTACATAATTGTTTATCATGGTATTGGAGTTATTTAAATGGTTTCTTCCACATTAACTCTTTTCTTCGATCACTTGCATCCAACATGATTTTTCTATATAGACCTTTTAAGCATAGTGAACTTGGCTTCTTCTTTTTTTCAACTTCTTTGTTGTAATCACTTTTAGTTTTAATTTATGGGAATTGGATGCACATTTTTTATGCTCTATTCAGTTATTTTTTCAAGGAGGAGTTTCATATTTTATCTTGCATTTTTCTTCACCCAAGTTTCTTCTAATACACAACAACAAGAGATATTTTTTCAGGTTTCCTGGATGCATGTTTTGACATTGTGGACAACACTATTTTTTAAATATTTTGTTGATATTGTTTTTTAGAAAATTACTTGGAGCCAATGTTTTTTTTCCCCAACTCACTGGTCAACTAAAGACTCAATCCTAGCACTATCAATTATGAGAATTGCATACCTGATATTTTCTTAAAGATTATCTTTTCATCCCTTGGGTTTGCTAATTTTAGGTCACTCATTATGGTTATATTCTTGATAGGTCTAATTTTTATCATGGCTTAATAATGTCTCACTTACATCATCATGTTGAAATCATTCAAATCGTTGAAGTTGTAAATACCTTAACAGAACATCCCCATGCAACTTCTAAGATACTAATATTCAAGTTTTCAATATTTGTTTTCATTTTAGCCGTGGTAATAATCTTCAAGATGTGAATTCCTTACAGGATATAACTCATTAATCTATTGGGCTCTACACTATTCATCATTCCTTGAACCAAGACTCGTGAATCATAAATTGGGAAAATAAGCATGTTTGGGTCATGTTGAAACATCTTTTATTGGATCCTTCTTACTCGAGAGCTTGTTGATTTTTTTTTTCAGATTATATGTCCCATTATTTTAAACGGAAAACCTATATAGTAGAGAGAAAAGATACACACTCTTCTATTCCATTTCATTTTCTCTACATTCTATGTGAGATGTAATTTCAAGGAAGTGAAATACATAATTTGTCTACTTGGAACACTCTTGGGAACTTGAGGATATTATTTTCATGGACTTGACCATCATTCCAATCTTATCACCTATTATAAATCCAATCTTACTCACTTCATTCAATTTCGATTTCTAATTATATATTTCATTTGTGTTGGGGATGTCAATTCATCTATTATGTGACTTGATACAATTTTCACCCTTCCAAAGTATCTTAATTGCTCCCTTTTCATAATGATTTCCTCTTACCTCTCACAAGGCTAAAGATGATCATGCTAATATTTCACATTACTACCATTAATAATCAGAGGAAATAAATACCTTGGCTTGCATGGATGATGATTTTAAATCAGAATTGGTATTGATCTTCTAACCATGACAAAGTTTGTTGATGGCCAAGTATCTTCAGAACTTGGATGGAATCAAAATATTATGGTCTTATTTGTTTAAATTGATTGATTCTGATTTCAAGAACAAGACGTTGTGTCCAGGGATTAAAATCTCACAATTATCAACAACACTAAGCATCATGTTGAAGGAAATATTGAAGGGAGAGAACATGGTGTTTATCCCTCAAGAAGAAAGTTGTGATATTTGATTGAATAGACAATAGATGGATACTTGATGACTGCATTGGAACTTTCATGAGTTTTATGATAGCCAACATAGTCTAAGTTTACAATAGCTTAGAAAGCTTTTCCTAGGATTAATTAAATTCTGATCTTGAATTTTATTTTAAGTTAATTTTCATTTTAATAAGTCGGTCATTTAAGAGGAGTATTTCTTCCCATATTGTCTAAGAGTTGATCACATCATTCTCTTTTGTTATACAGGTTGGGAAATGGCTTGTACAACTAACAATTCATGAATTTTCTCTTGAAATGAAAGCACCTTAGGGAAGTGTTAATCTAAACTTGGCTCCTCAGATTACTTTGTGACATTTTTTATCAACCAAGAGCATCACCAACTTAAAATTTGATCAGAAATATAGTCTCATTCATATATTTACATGTTGATTTCCAATCTAGTCGATGTTTGGAGTCATTTTAATGACTATTTTGATGACCTCCATAACTATGATTTTTCCTCTTTTTCTCATCAGGTTGAATTATTGAATCTTTGTGGTTAATGAAAATATTTTTTGGAAAATTAAAAATGGGGCTTTGGTGAGAAATATGAAATGTAATTTTTTTTATTGAAAAATTCAATGTTTTCGAAATTGAAAAGGATTTGATTATGTCATGAAATATTGAGAGCTTATGGGTTTGTGGAATGTTTCATGTCATGTCATTTTTAGAAAATCTATTTTTGCTAAATTTATCCATTAACCCATTTTTCTAGATTCTCGATAGGTTGTTATGTTTCACTAAATGAAAAAAATTGTATGTGACAATCGGATTGGAGAATTGTTGTGGTGGGAAATCCCCCTATGGACTAGCACTTAAGGTTATATTATGCATGTAAATAAGACCAAAATAATCCTACTTTCTACTATCATCCTAGACCTAATCCCCATTTCTTTTAAGAAAATACATGGTTAAATGAACATACCTTGTTCCAGATGTTTGATGTCGATCCTTCTTCACGCTTGATCGCTTGCTCGCAGCTATCCTCCCAAGAATGAACTACGTACAAAACAAGAAAAAAAAATCTACATGCATTTGTTCTACAAATTAATGGGTTAGAGATTCAAACATATATTCACTAAACTATGAAGAACTCATATAGTTGGACGGGAAAAGAATTTCTTTATTATTAATTTTAATGAATCAACTTACAATGTCGAGACCAGCCACTGCTCTGCAAACCTGAGCCTGGGCTCCTATTCAAATGTCCTCCAACTTCTTTTCTTTGTATCTCTTTTTGCACAAGGATGGCTAAAGGGTTGGGACAATGGGAATGTGCAATTGCATAGAATTTCTTTACTCTTATTCTTCTCCTCCAAATAGGACCCCTAACCCTTCTTTTATAGGCTAGAAGAAGCTAGGTATTTGGACGAACCCTCTGCCATGAATGACTGGAAGATTCAGTTAACTCACCCAAAGTTGTGTGTTCCATCAACAACTTTCCTTTTTTCATGCTTTTGTAGGTACATGCATGTTGTTTTAATTCATCTAGCATGTACACGCATGCAATAATGGAGTAGGGAATGTGGGCCCTTATAAAAGAGGTTTTTTAAAGATTTTTTCAGTAGTGCTTTGGCAAAGAAGGGATCTGAGATGGCTTAGTGCCAGGTAAGCATGTATGGTGCAAATTAGGGTTATAACAGATTCCCCCTAATGTGTGAGGTCAAAAGAGCATCTGATGGCCAAAATACATTACCAATCTTTACTGATGTGTCAAACAAGTGATCCCAGGAACCAGGAACTGGGAGGCGTCGTCTGCAAAATAACAAATGTCTCACCGAGGCAGGTATACCCATGCTCGGGATAGAATAGAATCATTGCTACCAATCAAATACACTGTAGATTCATGTCAAATAACTATATAAAGTGTAGCCGCAAACAATACAAGCGGAGCTACATCTCGAAATCAAAAAGATATACATGTAGAGTATCCATTTTCTGAGAAGATGATAAGGCATGATGGTTGGAGATGAGGTCTTCAGAGCTCAAGAAAAAACTTAAAAATATTCAAAACTCGGGTAGGAGTGTAATATGAGTGTACGAATTCACTACCCAGAGGTCTTCGACGGCTCGTCGGTCATGGACTAGATAATCTTGATGATCAGACTGAAAGCTTCATTGATTTCAAACAAAGACTTGATTGGATGTTCAGGATGGTCGGGTATGAGGGAAAGAGACAAATTGTCGAGGGGTCGACTCAGGCTTGGTAGAAACTTCCCTTGGACAATAGCACAACAAATGATGAGACTTAGGTAGCATGGCATTAATCAAAAGTTTACGAAGAAGGAGGCAACGCAATCTCTCCTTATGTTTGGAACAATAACTAAATGGAGGAGGACACAACTCTATGTAGCGATAACAACTTCCTAAGGTCGTATTACATCCCATAGTCTGATGAAAAAATGGACAGATGTGATTTATCCAAGGGCGACTCATTATGCTGCCAATAAATAAAATACTTTTCCCTTCCTCTTTTTGGGGTATATTTGATTTTTTTGTCTTTTTCAATAATTTTGGAAAAAACAATAAATGAATGTTACGTTACAATGGAGGAATGAGTGTTACAAACATACAAGTTCAAGGCGCAAGGACAAGACTGATGTTCAAAATAATGATACTCGTGAAAATCCTCCGGGGGCCAAGGGTGTTAAGACGCAAAAGCAAAGTGCTACAAGTTTGACATATAAGGTATGCAAACGCGGTTAACAAAACACACAATGGTAACGTCCTTCGATGTAAGTTTAACGAGCCCAAATAAGGTAATCTTAGTGGTTTTTCATATTTAGAGAGTCTTAAAAAACATAAAAGGAGACTCCATTGGGGTACCTTTTTCGAAGATAGTCTATTCGGTTCGAAAAAGGGGTAAACTAGCACCGACAAGATGTCTATTCAATACCACTTTAACGAGTGTGATAAAGACAAGATCACTCGGCCATTTTTTCACTTTTAATGAGTCTGAAAAAAGATTAACTATGGAGTCTGTAGGGAATGTTCTTCTGGACCAGTTTAACAAGTGTGAAAGAATAAGGTCACTCAACAATATTTTAAATTTTAGGGAGTCTGAAAAGAGCTTAACTATGGACTCCAAGGGGGTTCCTTTTTCATAAGTTTAGTCCCTCGGGCCCAAAAAAGGGGTAAAATTATACTTGAGGGTACTCTTCTAGAGAACTGAAGTTCCATAGAGTATACCTTTGTTCGTACAGTTGACCGTGCAGACCAAAAAAGGGGTAAACTACCGCCAGACAGACGTGACTTCAAATTTCAGTTTAACGAGCGTGAAACTCCACAAGATCACTCGGCAATATTTTCATATTTAGAGGGTCTGAAAAGGGCTTAAAAGAAGACTCGTTATATCTTTTGGGACAGGCCTTATTCAAATCATGGAAGTCTGTACATACAGGAATTGTGCCTTATTTTTTATTGACCAACACAGGGTTTGACACCCATTGGGTCAAATGGATAGGATAGATAAAACCATCTTTTAGTAGTTTCTCAACCTCAACCTTAATGGTTGATGCTTTCTTGGGGTTAACTGGATGAAGCTTCTGTCGGACAGGCTTGGCATCTAGATAAGTTGTGATTTCATGTTCAACTATTTTTGGATCGATGCCTGGCATTTCCTCGTAAGACCAGGCAAAAACATCGCGAAATTATTTAAAAAGATCTATGTAGAGTTCAATCTCTCCGGGGGAGCAATCAGCTCCAACGAAAACATTCTCCACGGCGCCAGGGTTTTGGGAGATATTGATTGGTAAGGTTTCAGTGATAGTTTCCATATTACCTTTAGCATAAACCTCGTGTGTAGCTACGGTATTAATAGGACAAGACCTATCTCCCATCATAGTCAAGGTGAATTCTCCATCTTCGATTCTACTTAACTCTGGGAGGAAATATGCTCTGTGATGAAGATCTTCCCAGGGTTTGTCTGAACTAGTCACTGCCTCAATTATATCTTCATCAGAGGGAAAGACTAAGTCTAATGAAACGGTGTCAGCGAGAGAATCTTGAGCCCAAATAGGCTCTAGAAGCGGATCGAACTCTTGTGCAGGAATTGGATCAGTGTTGGCTGAAGCTTGCTGGACTAAAGAGTATGTTACTTCTGTTGCGGACAAGTGCATGGACATGCCCGGGTGCCCTGTCCCATCCATCGTGACCGATGGGGAAGGAAGTATCTACAGATCATCGAAGTAAGTCATGCGGAACGACAAAACTTGAAAAATATCAACCTTATGGTGATTATAGATATAATTGATATCGCCTTGAGGGGGCAGGTAGTCGAAGGTACCCATCAAATATGGGCACAAACCAACCCCTATGTTGACTACACCTGGTTGAGTATTATCAATCATCGGGACCGTGGATGCCCCCAATGAAGGGTCAGGTCTGGAGAAAGACAATTGATCAATGGTCACTATCCGACCCTCGTGTGGAAACAACAAGACCTGGAAAACTATAGAAACCATAGCTTGCATGGCATAAGTCCAACTCCTTCCTAACAAGAGGTTCTAGTCGAGAGGCGCATCGACTACCTCTACCTCGACACACATGGTTTTCCCTCCTAACTGCATGGGGAAAGAGGGAATGATACCATGTAGTCAGAACGAATGATCGTTGAAAGCAGTGAGGAGAATAGGTGATGGAGACCAAACGGGTTGGCCAACAACCTTCCAACATGCCAACGACATAACGCAAGTCGAGGCTCCCTCATCAACCACCATGCGGAAGATATTCCAAGTAAATGTTTTCATGGGATAATCCACTACTATCTGAAACGCTATGTGGTAAGGCAGATGAGGTTTTAGGTCGGTTGTATCCAGCATGATTGTACTAGGATTACAAATATCGGTAGATCCTAAAGCAGCTAACAAGGCTTTCCTCTGGGAAGGGAAGCTTTGGAGGACCTCCAAAGAGGACATCGCACAAGGGGTTTGTGATAAATCTTCCACCACAGAATAGTTCTTGGTGGCCCTTGCATTTGGGTTGTGAGAAGCCTTTTTGAACGCACCTTTGGGGATGCATGTCATTGTTTCACCCAACGTCTTCTCAATCTGTAGAGGAAGAGATGGGAGTTCGACTTCTTTTCCCTTCTTAGAAGTTCTTGGTTTACTATAGTCATGTGCTCTAGTCGATATAAAAGCATCACCCCTCACCATATATACATTCACGGATGCGAGGTTGTTTGAAGACGGAGAGGGTCCTTGGATTCCCCCTTCCGTGCTTACAGAGGCTTGGGTTAGATTTTTCCCATGTTGAAATGGATTGGTTAACACAGCAGGTTGTTGCTACATCACAAACTTTTGGGCTTCTGCAAGCCGAGGACATAAATGGGTCGGGTGGTCTTCTACGCATAAGTTTCACAGATACCTCACCTTTCGTTCCTCAATATTGCCCCCGCCAACATTATCAGTAGGTTTTTTATACCCCTTACCCTTCTTTCATTTTTTTCTCTTTCCTTCAAGCTGTTGAGTGGCCTTTGGATTAGTCGATTTCACTGTGTGTACATCTAACGTTTTGGTAGGGGGAGAAGCCAAAGCAGTAGTTTGGCTGGCCGTTGTGTTTTGTATTGACAACTTCTTCGTCAGTTGCTCATCGGGCTTTGTTTGTGCTGAACCAACAATACCATCGGCATGTGGTCCAACTCTCTGTCTGGTCTTATCAAGTATTGAGCATGGTGCATCTGGAAAGATCTCGTATAATAAACCAGACTGAGAATAGATTAGCTCAAGTTGCTAAGCTCTCATGATGGCGTCTTCTTCGAAAAATACTCCCGACGTCGTGACGTCTTTGGACAACTGTGGGACCAAAGACTTAAGGAACCACTCGAGTAGGAATGTTGGTGGGACTGGTACCTTAATTAAACTCTTTCGGTGTCTCCATTCTCGAATGTGATCAGAGATATGGTCT
>ML856636.1:8503-19394 GCA_009831015.1 Picea engelmannii
AACTTGATTTCATATTGTAATACTTTTGTAATAAACCACCCTCAAACTTAGTTGACCCCATTGCCCAACCTTAGGCACTAGTCTTAGTTGACTTAGGGAAAGGGTTGATTGACATTTAGATTTAGGCTTGCACTTTGCATTTGCTGCCTTTGCATCATAGGCTAGTTTTCCCCTTTAGCCTTTAACAAATTAAAACTAACTCCTAGAACCTTAACACTAAAATCAATCCAGTAACTAGGGACTACCCCCCTTGGCTTCCCTAGGAGTAAGCCTAGAAGGAAGAGGTTCCAGTCAAGGTGACAGTGTGGACTGAGAACCTAGACATTGTGTCTCCGAGGACACACTAAGTGAGTTGGACTTTGCTCACGTTAGCAAGTGTGTATTAGGACGGCAACAGAGACCATTGAGAGAATTCCAAAGCTTCCGACCCAAGAGCATTGAGAGCATTCCAGAAGCTTACAACCTGTTGAGAACTTCCAAGATCTCGCACCCTGTCGAGAAGGGCCCAAATGTTCCTCGATGGGTTAGGAACTTCTAGAAGTTCACACACCACATGGCCACCTTTATGGGCACTGAAACATACACCTAGTGAACCAAGTTGGGCACAAAAGGGTCTAGCTTCACTACAAAAAGCCTAACCATTGCTTTTAAATTGTGAGGCATTTGAACCTCTAGAATGTTTTGTTGATGATTGCAGCGTCGTGTGACATTCTCCAGGTCGTTCTCCTCTGGACTGAGTTGAGTCAATCTGTGAGAGGGCCCTTGTGATGGGTGTGTCGTTCTCCTCTGGACTAAGTTGAGACAATGTGTGCCCATGTGTTGGGTGTGCCCATGTGTTGGGTGTGCCCATGTGATGGGTGTGCGTCAGACTCTGGATTGAGTTGTTATGACGTGTGGTCTCTTGTCTACTCCTCTGGACTGAGTTGAGATGACTTGAGATGGTCTCCTGCCTTGTGCTCCTCTGGACTGAGTTAAGTCACCATGAGATGGTCTCCTTCCTTATACTCCTATGGACTTAGTTGAGTCGGCTTGAGATGGTACTCCAGATGGTACTCCTGTGGACTCAGTTGAGTGATCTGTTGAGTATGACATCCATGTGGATGAGGCACAAGTGGACGTGTCCCTAGTGGCTAAGCACTAGTGGACGTGTGAGATCCTTGCTATATTGTCTGAGAGTAAGATTTACTTGTAACCCTAATTTGTGATGTAAAGGGTACCAGTCAGCCCCACCATATGTAAGATAATTAATATTGTGTAAATGATTAATTATATTATTGCGTTATTGAGATCAGCCCTATTGTGTCAATAGACACACCTTTTGTTGTGTCAGTTGTTGTATAAATAAAGGTGAATCCCCATTGAGGATTACACACTCTCACTTGTCAACTCGGAATTTCAGCAAGTGCATGTACGGCTAAAGTGCACACCTCTCTTGGGCGCTAGGTTCTAGGTTTTTGTAAGCACCCTCTTGTGTGCTAGGTCTATGGTGTTAGGGGATCTTCTCTTGAGAATATAGCAAAGGATTGTTGGGCTTTTCCCTTGTTTGAGAAGGGTTTTCCCAGGATACTTCTTGTGTTCTTGTGCATGGTTATTCTTCTTGTAATCTTGGTTATTGCAGCACTTGTGTATGGTATTGTTGCATTGTTTATGGTTCAAGTACATGCTAAATGAAATAAACTACATGTGCATGAGCTAAGCATCTAAAAATTCAACATATTTGTGGGGTGATTTTTTAGTTGCATGCAAATCTATGTTACTCTTGTTGTTTCCATTATGTTGTTCAAGAGAACGATATGTAGCAACTCCTCTTAAGATGTAACAATTTTCCCCACAATGACTTGCGCTCCATCATTGTTATGTAACTTTTGTGACTAAGTTCACAATGTTGAGATAATCTACTTGAAAGCAATCTCATGTTGTGGCACAGTTAAATTTGTGTAGGAGCGCATTTTGTGTAAAACTCTTCATGCGACATTCCACTTTATCTATTGCTCATTGAGGTGGAAATTGAATTGGTTGTAAAGCTCAAGTTATGGTGAATTTCTTGTGAATTCCTTGTGCAGCAGCATTGTTCATGAGTGGTGTGTTTGCAAAGCTACGTGTTGATCAGATGTGTCACTACAAAGTCATACCTGTTATTCATTAAAGGCTATGGCGATAACTCATAGAATGGATCGATTTATTTTAGTGCACAAGTCATGTGATGTTTGATCAATGTTTGAATTATAAGGATAGTTGTTTTCAAGCATTCACTAAATAACCTGGCATTATATTCAACTTAATTGTTTTGAAAACATTTTAAAATCCACTCCACATATTTGATCTTCAATAATATTACATAAATTTTAAAGGAAGTTATCCATTATAAAAAGTAGTTAAAGGCAATTTAAAGAGGGTAAAAGCATTTTTCCTAATTTTTCCATATTTTTGGTCTTTATATTTTTTATATTACTATATATTGTTGCTGCTCCCAATGCATCATTTCCTAAAGATTGGGGGGGGGCCTTCTAACCGTTCTAAACATCCAAACCCATGTTTCTCCTATCCTCACATTCCAAAAACTTATGCAACATTAGATATTTATAGGGAATCTTTGAGTTGCCAAAGGCTTGAAACTTGTCACATATGGCCCCCACCCTCTCTTTCCCTTCTATGCAATCATTGTGCTTTTTTATTAATAGCATATTACTTCTCACCCTTTATTATAACTTACATCATAGCATTACTTTATGCAATATCATCAAAGAATGGGCCCTCCATTAATGAACACCAATTTATTCCAAATACATCAAAGGAAACATTACATTGCTTTTCACATGACCACTTTTTTAGAAAGGGACCATAAATGGGGTATTACATTGCCTCCCAATTAGAAGTATCACAGTCCTTAGTGTGACCTTACAATTCAAATAGCTATGGCTGTTTTCACTCATGGTATCAACCTTTTTCTTCATAAGTCTGTAATGTTTCCATTGGACATTTACCTAGGTGGTGCCTCAATTCCACATAAATCAAAGACCAATCAATGACATCATCAGGATTATCCACATATTTCTTCAACAAAGAAACATGAAAACAAACACTAAGTGGTAATGCAAGCCTATATGCAATCAGTGCAATCCACTCCAAAATATCAAACAACCCACAATATCTCAATGAAAGCTTGAAGCAAATCCCAAGCTTCAAAGAGCCCTTCTTCGACTTAACCTATTGGAACACAACATCCCCAACTTCAAATTCCTTATTAATTTTGTGAGCATCCATATAGCTCTTCTATCAATCTATGCAACCTTTGAATGTTGCATGATTTTCGTATCATCTTCCATATCCTTGAACATATCCAACCCAAACATAACTTTGTTTGTTGGATCATCAAAACTGAAGGGACTATTACATCTTCTCATGTCATATACCTAACCAATCACCCATTTATAATAAAGAATCACAACTATTTATCATGGCCTTTCCCTTTGGACAGCATAAATATATGTAAATATTGTATATTATCATAGCTATATATTTTTCCAAGGAAAACCTTGTGGGTAAACCCAAGAAATGCTTCTCCACATCCATGGATGGCATCCCTAGTAAATCAGTGGACATAGACTAGTGTGTCCAATCCAAGGGGACTCAAACCTAACACCTTTTGGATTGAAACTAGTCAAATGCCCCACAACATTGGCACCAACCAATTAAGCTAACCTCTTGGGCTGTTGGTAACCCAAAGGGACTCAAACAAATTTGAACCTATGACCTATGGCTTCCTCGTATATAACATGCCTTGGGAAGATGGTTTAGTCAATTGAGCTAACCCTTCCAGCTATATTATCATGTGTTTATACACACACACATATAATTTCGTCTCTAACAAGTGATAGTGAAATAGTGCATTTTGTCGTTTGTGGAAACAAGTTAAATGCTAAGTTGCCAAGGTATGGGTATGAGTATAGATACAGGTACCAGTATGACACTTTTTGAAATTGGGGATGGGGGTACATCTAGGGTACCCGGTACACAAATAACATATTATATATATATATATATATATATATATTAAAGAAACGAAATTATTGTAAATAAGCAATGCTTCAAATTTAATTTCATATTAATTGACATTCAACATCTAGCAACGATTAGAGACGATGATTTGGCAACTTTCTCAGTGATAGAAATCTAAAAAACACTAATACTAGGGCATGATTTTTAAGTTTTAAGTGAAGTCCATACAAAAATTGCCTAATCGCATTTTTAAAAATTAATAAACAAGTGCAACATAGTGTTAGGGTTCAAGGCTCCATGTCTTCTACATTTGCTACATCTTCATCCTCAATTAGGCTCCGGTCCTTTGTCAATAGGCTCTCCAGGTAATCATCACTCTCAAGCATAAGGTCATTAGCATCTAGAGGCAGCTCAACAAAATCATTTGGTTGTGGCTCCTTGTCCACACACACAGCATCATCTATGTATTGGCCCCATTTCTTGCAAGGACCCTCCTTGTACCCTGTTATCGCAGGATTTGTACTTGTGCAAAGCCACACTACAAGTTCTCAAATCTTGCGTAACTACAGAAGATCCTACCACTATCACCTTAGTAAGAAATTCCCTCGTTTTAGAGATGGAGGAGGTCCACCACAAGGGAGGCTTCCCCGGTGACCTCAAGGGATCAAAGTAGCAAGTAAAGTAGCCAAGCCTACCGCCCCCTGTCTTGATCACCTAAAGATTGTTCTAGGTCATGATGATAAAAGAGATATGAAGTTGTTCAAGTACCTACTCGGAACAAGAACACTTTATAGCATATATGTAGTGATTTCCAAGTTCAAACAAGCAATAAATACCTCTAGAAGACACTAGATAATGAAAGTTGTCATGGCTGTTGTGAATTTGCAGCAGTAAACAATGATGTAACAACAGTAACTAATTTGTAACAGCAGCAACAATTATCACTCAGAAATGCAACAATTGACCATGGAAACTTTGTGTAAATCTAGTAGAGTATTATTCAATTGTTCAATGCAATTTCTGAGTATGTTAAACCACCTTTAGATCAATGTATGCACCAAATTAAAGTGTTATCAGGTGTCTGTAGCAAACTTTTGAACAGCAACAAGTTTACTAGTGAGTTAGCTCAAGTTAGTGTTAGTAAAGTTAGTAGGAAGCTTGAGAGAATTGAAAGAGAATGTTTGTTGATCAATTTCACCACAAGAGAACTGTAAAATCAGTGTCTTTGAGGGCTATGGAGTCTTTATAACAACAGATACAACAATGCTTGAACAAAATCAAGTGTCTAGGGCTAAAATCCTAAAGTGCTTTAGGATGCTAACCCTAGCAAGGAAACTTCACCAATTTTGAACAAGAATAACCTTGTGAGAGGAAGAAGCACTTAGACTCCTCTCTTAGGGTTTTACCTGTTAGCTTTTTAGCTCGGGAAGTACTCCACATGTGTGTCTTGTATGCGGAAGTTACCTTGTACCTACACTAATAGACACTTGACTTTGTAATGGGTTTTTATAAAGTTGTGATAAAGTGGTTCTTTTATTTAAGTGACTTTTTAATAAAGTGTACCTTCTAATATTAAAGTGACTTTATTTCATAAAGTGCACTTATGTTATAAAGTGGAAATGTACTTTAATATTTTAAAGTGATTTATTTTGGGGAGAATGAATCATGACCCTTGATCTTGTAAAGGCAAGATTAGATCTTGGCCATTAGATCTAGGGTTGGAGAAGGTGAAGGGTCACTTTTAAATTATAAGAATGCATTGGGTAGTGTGCAAGACACAAGAGAAGGAGATTGAGAGAGATTTCTGAGTAAGCTTGAGAGAGGAAAGAGGGCAGCAAGGAGGGCACATTTCCCAAGAGAGCTAGGGCACATTTCCCAAGAGCGCTAGGGCACATTTCCCAAAAAATAAATTTATGTTTTGTTAGTGCTGTAATTTACTGCTGCTGGAGGCCATACTGTACGGATCCGTACAGTCTGTACAGCAAGGGGAAGAGGTCACAGAAATGGAGCCAGGCTGGGCACAGATTTTGAGGCTGTTTAGAGGGTTTTTCTTGCTGCTGTTGGGCCATACAGGACAGTCCGTACAGCAGACTGTGGGCACAGATTTCAGGGTGCAGATTTCTGGGCAAGCCGTACAGAAGTACGGACTTGGCACATTTTTCAAGGCAGAAATTTTTGGGACAGTTTTGGGTGCTGTAAGTTATTTTTCTCTTGGCTGGAAATTGTGTTGTTGCTGCTAATATATACTTTCCTGAAGCTGAATAATAAATCTCTCTCTCATTGGGTTTCCCCACATTGGGGTTTTCCCTGGCATTTGCCTATTTTTCTGAGTTATTCATGGTTGAATGGTTGTTGTTCATTGTGTTTATTCCGCTGCAAAATTGCTTAGCAATGTGTATTTCTGCTTATGGTCATTTTTGAATGTGGATTTAGACAGTTCAGAGTTCATACAAGACAGTTATCTCTAGGTTGCTAAGTGTATGACAGAATATTAGCTTGCTGATTTTGTCATTAAATTTCTACATTACCAAACAAGAATAAAGTAGCAAGTTTCACCATGAACATAACAACATAAAGATAAATTGCAGAAAATTAAGTTACTTTAGCCAAGAAACCAAGAGAGAAAGCCCAAATTGCAGAAATTCTTCCTCAAAAATCAGAAAAGCATCCACAACTTAATCCTCCAAGCAAGGCGCATAAGTAGAAGAGCTAGATAGCCCAAGAGAGGGCAAAAATTTCAGACTTGTTCTCACAAATGGTGAGTGATGATCATCAAAAATGAAATGAGAGGGTGGCCTATTTATATGAGGCCACCCTAAACCAATTTGTCCACATAAATTTGTCAACTACAAATTAGAAGAGGGTCGACCCCTTCATTTGCCTCTACAATATGCCAAAATGAAAAATACATAAAGTAAAACCCTAAAAAGGGTGATGTCATGCTCTAGAAGGGTGACGTAGGGCTGAAAATGTGACATCGAGCCTCAAGGAGTGGAACGTTGGGCCTCCAAAGGCCATGTGTCATGTTGCAATATGCAAAGGTGTCATGCCATGTGTCTCCTCAAGTCAAACCACCTTCGAAACCATACCATCCATCAAACCCTAGCCTCCAAGGTGACGTCAAGGGCTAGAGGGTGACGTCATAGGCTTCCAAAGGCCACGTCCAAGCGCAAGAGGGGTGCAATATCCTCCTCCAATGATGCCAAGGTGCATCCAAAGGCAACGTCCTCCATCCTCTATGCACAATAGCTCCAGGGTGCTCTGCCCAGCCTATGGGATTTCAGCCCATTTATGTGGCATAATGATCGGCCTACTCAAAACCAAGTCCATTTGTCCATCATACAAGCTTCCAAGGGTGTGAGAGCCACTACCCGAGGGTGTTAAGTCACTGCATGACTCACTGCTCTCCATCACACGTGCCAAAGTCCTACAATTATGCACAACATCCCGGACACAACCCAAGATGTCCCTCAAAGAACCATGTTAGGGCCCTTCAAAACAAAGCAGAATATAAGACAAAGTAGACCAATGTTCATAAGACATGTTAGTCCTTAAATCATGCAAAGTAAGTTGATGCCTAAGATACCAACCATGTAAACAATTCACCTCAGTATCCCTTTCAAATATCACCCAAGCCCAAGACCTTGTTAGGGTTAACAAGTTGAAGTATGGGAGGGTCTTCATCCAGCCCTATTAGGTGTGCCACTTAGACAAGAAACAAATAACTCAGGTAGAGGTATAGGTCCCAAGAGTGAAAAAGGAAAGTAAAAACCCATCAAGAGTAGGTGTGAAGATGTTATGGTTTAGGGCTTCCTTCATGGCTTATGGTGTCCATCTCTATGAGCCCTTTTGTTGAGGGTGTGCTTGCTCTTGAGTTACCCAATATTTGTGTCACCTTTTTCCAAACCCCTTTAGCCATATTTCCAATCCCTGCTTTCATTTATAATTTACTTTGAGGGTCCCCTTTAAAGGTTTCCAAGCTTTAGCATTACTTTTTTGGGACTAGGGCGAGCACTGAATGAGTAGAGCTCAAGTTGGACCGGCTTTTGGTGGTCCTTATTTGCTATGTTCACTTTCTTTTTAGCTTCAGTTTCTTATTCTTTTATAACGGCTGCAATCTACCTTTGGGCCGTCAACCCCTTTCTCATGAGAGCATGGACTATAGCCGAAGTTTATAATATATGAAAAGACTTTAGAATGGAAAATGTTAAGTATGGTCGAGAACGGAACGTTACCTTGGGAGGGCCCCCCAGTATTACCCCTTTTCCCTGGGTGGTGACAATACGGGACTAGGGCACAGAAGTTGACCACCAAGGTGAAACAAGGCAACCAAGACAATTTCTCAAGCAAGTGATCGACTATCCAACTTCAACCAATGATCCTTGTCCACATGCCTAATAAATTAAACACAACACCTTGCATGAACAAAGGACTAACCATACCTCATGGTGACATTGGCTTACCATGCCCCATACTCTGGGTTGCTTGAATGTGATGAATCTTGGTTGATGCAACTAGGAGGCAAATCAGGGGGGGCTATTGGGCTGCCATCTGTGGACATGTTGATCATCATCATGGTGTAGATCATGTTCTCCATTGCGAGCCTTGAGACATGATATCCTCCAGTTACCCCTAGGCATGGGGGGGTAACATACCCTAATCCTTTCCAAGCATTGAGACAAAGTATGTTATCAATATAGACTAGGTTTTCTCCTTCTTCAATCCCCACTAATTTCTCTTCATAAATGGATGAAATAATAAGTGCTCCAATTGCTCTTATTAGAAGACGAACAAGCTATGTGTGAGAGTAACAATGTGGCAAATGTGTGTGACTTAAGAGCATGAGCACCATGAAGGCACCATCAAGTGTTCTGCCTTCTTCAATCCCCATCGATTTCTCTTCACTAAATGAATGAAAGAATAAGTGCTCCAATTCCTCTCATAAGAACAGGAACGAACTACATGTGAGAGTAACCATGTGGCATATGTCTGTAACTTCATAGCATGAGCACCTTGAAGCCACCACCAATAGATGGGATCCTTGTTACACCTATCTTTTGTGTCGTTGAGTGATCCAAACTCACCTCACCCCCAAGAGAATTGGACACATTGATTACCGATGTTAGATGTGTCCTCTCTAGATCCATAAATCTTCTTAATCACAGTCATGAAACCTCTAATCACCTCTTTATCTTGGGAAGCAGGCCTCTTTTTTGTTCTCACAATGTCATCCCATTTGGGATTATGGGCATATGTTGCCATGTGATGTGGCGCATTCGATTTATTCCAATGTCGTGTATCAATTTTTAAAGTTGTAGCCATAAGGTGGGATCTTTACTAGCCCCAAGAGTTAGCTCAATCAATTGACCCAACTACCCAAGCCATGTTTCCCATTCGGAGGCCAAAGGTCACAAGTTCAAATGTAGTCAAAACCCTTGAGGTTACTAGTTGTGGTCGGTGGTTGAGTAGCCCTCCATTTAAAGATTTTGTGGAGGGAGAGAACCCACAAACTTTTCCTTGGAAAAACATAAGGTTGGATCTCCCATATCTATGATGGATTGAATCCATTGACACATAGAGTCAATATTCTCATAATGCTCACCCAAACATGGGTTGTTCGTATCAACATGACAAATCATATCACATATAGGTTCTACAAATTCAACTATAAATTTAACATCTACCCAAAAATAAGAATCCAAAATTATACACCTTACTTTAACGGTTGCCTCTATGGTAGATTGTTGCCACATTTCCCACGTCTCACTGACAACTGTGGAAACTAAATCCCCCTTCACATACAATAGTCGTTGAAGAATGTAGTAGGTCGCATATCTCATATTTGTTAGTTTGAGCAAGTCCACTTTGGCAAGCTTGCGGTAGATGAGTTGTGAATGTCGATTGTTGCATATAAAAGTATAAATTTTGCACCCATTTTCAATGTGCTTGGCAACCAAGTTGAGGCTACCAAGTCTTTCAATACATTATTCAAAAAATGAACTATGCATGTGTAGTCACCTCGATGAGAGGTGTAGTAGGGTCCCTTTGTGTCCAAAAGATTTTCATGCATTCTATTTATACCATCAACATTGTTCCTTTGCAAATCAGGGCTGCATATGTCATAAACTAGACAAGATTAAATGGCCCCACCTCCTCAATTGCATCACAAAATTGATCCTTCAAAAATAACATGTTTTTCTCTTGACCGAAACAATCAATTACTTAAGAAATAGTGTTAGGATATTTAGACACTTAGGAGTTAGTTAAGATCTACTTGGTCTAATATGTCGTTAGGTAAAAGTGTGTTTCTTAGTGTGTTTCTTTAGTATGCATTTGTAGTTAAAAAATCCGACGGTCACGATATGTTCCCGACATAGAGTGATCCGACAATTCATACTCTCCTCGATCTTAACGGCCATCGATCCATGGCTTGACACCCAATTGGTCCATGATCTCTAATTAAAGAGCATGGAGGGTCATTTGCCGATGAAGGAGATCTCAGATAGGTGGAGAAGGACTTTCATCTAGAGATCCGTACATGTCAAGGAGAAGAGAGAAGAGAGGCAGTCGCAAGAAGATCCGACAAATTTTGGAGCCACAACAACAGTACGGAGCTGTACACACTTCACAGTGAGGACAGGCACGTATGTACACGCAGGTTGCAGTACAGGGAAGCGCATATGTATACGGATTGCAATGAGGACAATCACATACAAGTCTGAAAAGTGAAAGTACGGAGTCGTACAACCAAGGAGGAGTTGCTAGGGATGCAGGTGTTGTCTATAGTTTTATGTATCTCTATGGGCCATTTTCCCAAGTTCAAGAGCCCTTGTAAGCTTTGATATTATTCTAATGATGAGATTTGAAGGGCAGAATATCTTTGTGTATTGTG
>ML856637.1:6619-18467 GCA_009831015.1 Picea engelmannii
GGACAAGTCTGACTGAGAAGAAGAAGATGGGTCCTCCAGGACCATGCTCAGGTCGCTCCTGCTCTCGTACTCCATGTCTAGGACCATGCGGGCCTCGAGACATGATCTCCTAGTTATCCCTAGATATCGGGGATAACAGGCCTAAAGCTAACATTAGGTGATTATTTCTAGATCTAGATAATTTTAAACCATTAAGCACATAAAATAAGCAATGACCAAATGTTAACCTAGCCTTACGATTTTGGGGGTTGGCTTAGACAAGCTCACTCCAAGGTGTAGGCAACTTGAAAAATAAAAATGCAGAAATTAATTACAAAGAGAGAAGTGCAAGCCCTTTAGTGTTGCTTACTATGTAAGAATGAGAAGAGAAGGAGAGGGTATTTGTTACCCAATTTTGGGAGGTTGATATTTGACTTGTAGATGCCCGAAATGGGCTGTAATCCCTCCCAAATGTCAACAACCTGCAAAAAAACAGCAAGCAAAAACTTGTTGGGAATGCTGCAAAAGTGACAAAAAACTAGTGAAAATTTCTGTTGTAAAAACCATAAATTTTCTGTGTAAATTTCAGCAAGTTATAAGCATATAAATGATCTATCTAAGCATATTAGTATACCAAAATATTATGGAAATAAACAACAATTCTAAACAAAAAAATTTAGAACGTGAATGTGGGTAAAAATGGAGATTTCCAGATCTGAAATCTTCTATTAAAACCCTAGGCAACCTTGTCAATCTTCAATGCTAACCTACAAGAAACAATAGGAAGTGAATAGATCTAGGTATTAAATCAAAATGCTTTGAAATAACTACCAAGAATCTCAATAGATCTATGATAATACTATCATAAACCTAAACAAGCAAAATACTTTGCTCAATATTCCTACCATAGATCTTCAAAGCTAAGCATTTAAAAGAAAGATGCAAAAGAACAAGATCACCTCATGAGAAGTAAGGCACCAAGAAAACTCCCAACACCATATGTCCTCCAAAGATTTCTTTTATTCAATAGCAAGCTTGAGCAAATACTTGCCACAAGCTTGAGAGAAGAACAAGAGCAAGAGAGAGCAAGAGAAAAGAGTGGGAGAAGAGAGATTTTGGCATAGTAACAATACCAAGAGTAGATGTGTCAAATGAGGCAGGGGAGACTCTTATTTATACTTGGGAGCCAAGAGTTACCCCTCTTTGATGCTCTCCAAGTGTTAATCACATAGCAACATTGAACATCTCAAGAAGGGGGGCGCACTTCCTAGGGTTTGAGAGGAGTTAGGGTTTTGGAAATGAGTTGGAATGAGCTTTCAATTCTTTGAAAAGTCAAATGATGAGTTGTAGGGTCTAGGGAGGCGCACCAAGGGAGAGAAGAAGTCTTACATTGATATTTTTTTATTTTTAAAAGATTCTTCTAGAAGGGGGGGCACACTTCTCTAGGGGAAAAGGACGCTTTGGCTTAATGGCTAGGTGATGGGGTGAGGTAAAGGTTGGTAAAGGGTTATGATAGCTTAGGAAAATGTTTGGGTAAGTTCTCTCACTCTTTCTCTTGTTAATTTGCTCAAATTACAAAAATTTGACAAGTTTGACTTTGTCAATTCCAACAATTAAATTGTTGTCTTAGACTGACTTAGACTCCTCATGGACAAACACCTAGCAAAACTCGTCCAACCGAGCTAAAACTTTCTCCAAGGGTGTAGGGGGTCTCATTCCATTTATTTTGAGCACAAATACCCCTATCAAAACCCCAAGGATTCAGTTTTTACAATTTTAATCAAAAATTAATTAAAATTACCATTAAATGGGTAATTTAAAAAAATAAAAATAAAAACTACTTAGACTCGACGGAATTCCGCAAGACTTTAGAAGATGTCTAGAATAGTCATTTACAATATTCTTAGACACTGGATACCATAGGGCTCAACCATTAGGACGCCTTTCACCACTTTGGAGAATTATTGTGGGAGTGAAAAACTCAAGGGAAATTAATAAGGCTGGTTAGGCCAAATTAATAACCTAAGGAAAAAAAACACTCAATGAAAGGAACTCCTCTAATGATGAAGTCCTAATCAATTGACCTAAACTATGATCCATGCAGACCCATTACATTATAATCCCACGCAGGGGAGCGGAAATTCCAATTACAAAAATATGTGCTGAAGGCCAAAACTGCCTTGTAGAACCAAAAAGTCTTCAAACTAGTAGCACCATTAGGTACATATCACATTGCACATGGACTTGACCCCTAGTTGAAATAGGTGGTCAACATTTGTCTCCACAAGGGGACGTGTGTTTGATCTTCACTTGGGAAGGAGAGCATACGAGAATCTTGAATCTACAAAACAGAGTGCTCACCAATACCCAACATAAATACATGTATAAACAAATGAATAAATGAAATGTTATAAACAACAATTACATAATGAAATAATTATTGTACAACAAATGAAACTATGATACAATGTATCATCTAAGTACATAATTACATAATGAATGAAAAAATACAAAACTGAAATAAAGAGAAGGGTTAGAGATACGTTACAAAGGGGTGTCCCTTTGGACACCAAGTTTCCATATGAAGAAACACTTCAAGGGGGGGTCCTCTCACTAGCATGTCTAACTTTATGTTGTCCCACTGGCTAAGAAGAGTTGCTAGAAGATTGATACACTTTATTCTGATTTATGTTGCTTTCATGTGAATCCCTACTTCTAACTTTAGGCCACTTGGGACAATCCTCTTTAAAAAAATTCTGATGACTTTGCATGGGTGCCAAGTGAAAAGTTTTTGAACTTAATTTTTCCTTAAAAGGCTTGGCATACCTCTTCATAGGGATGACATACTTTACTTTATCATTATTTACCTTATCATCCTTATGATTTTTCAGGATACTTTGGAGGCAGTTGTGTGCCAAGTAGCACGTGTGGCAGGATTCTGAGGCCCAAGGAGGCCTAACGTTTTGCTCCAGGAGGCCAACATTGCCCTAAAAGGGCCTAACATCACCCTAAAGGGGCATGACATCATCTTTACAGCTTGATTTAGGGTTTTATTATGACATTTAATGTAAAAACTGGATATTATGTGTAACTGACCATGTCGGCCTTTTTGACCTAATTTTGGTCATTAGTATTGTATAAATAAGGGTTTAAACCCTCGTATTATAGATGATCTTGGACTCACACTTGTGAGGACTGAAATTTGCGCCCTATCTAGGATTACTTGGCTGAAATTTTAGGCGCACTTGTTGAGGAAGGCTAAATTTTGGAGTATCTTGGCAAGTTTCTTGGTGGAAGTGTTCAACTAGGGTTTTGCTTGATGATTCTTGATGTAAGTGAAATTTCTGCAATTCTTCCTAATTGAATGGTTATAGTCTTGTTTATCTTGCATTTACATTAAGATTATGAAATTGCTTGTTTAAAACCCTAGGAAGTCTAGCACATGTTATTGTCCTAGCTTTAAAAGCCTTCACCTACTAGATCTTGTCAAGAGGCCAATTTTCTTGGAGTATTTGCTAGGGCCTTGCCATTGCAGCACCTTAGTTTTTATTGCTTCATCTTAGCCATTTTTCTTCATCATTGAGTTAAAGAGGGAGGAAATTTTACTAAGGCTTAGGGTTACCTACACCTTAGTAGCTAGTTTCCCCTAGGGTTTGATAGTTGAAGCCTTGGGTTACCAACACTCCAACTATCAATCTCTCTTTTCTTTGACTCTCCTATTATCATTTTCCTTCAACATTTGTTTCCACATCATTGACTCCATTTTCCCTAAAATCACTGGTCTAAGTCTTCTTGTTGAGTGATTGATCAAAACAACCATCAAAACCTAATACCTTGAGCTTCCTACTAACCACTTCTAACACTAGAATAGCCTAACCTACTAACATTATTTCTTCTGTTACTAAAATAAGCTACAACCATACACTGCAGAATGAAAAACTTCTAAAATCAATTGAAAAGGTTGATTAATGCATGGCCTTGTTTGCTTCTAATAAATGCTAGTATTATGATGTTAATGGTTGATTATTCTTAGTCATTTTGAAGTTTTTACAAGGCATATATTGCGAAGTATTGTCACATAAATATTGTTGTTATAATTTTCTGTTTACTTCATCATTATCAGCCAATTGTTTTTATTGAGAAAGTCTGTGGTTTTATGAATGGCAAGTTGTACTTGCAAAATATATAGTTCCTTGTTGTTTTGTTCTGGGCAGGTACATCTTGGTACATTATCACTTCATTGGTTATAAACCCAGGACTTTCTGATCAGTGGTGACTTGTGAGAGGGAACCTTTTAATAGCCATTTTGACCTTGCCTTCTCAAACCCCCAGGTCACCGGGGACGTCTCCCTTGGGCCTACAACCCTAAATAGAAAGAGGAATCCTATTGAGGTGACCATGATAGGATAACCTCAAGTTACGCCAATTTGCTTTCCTTTTACCTTTCCTTTTACCAAAGTATAAATTGCGCGATAACAGTGACCAGATGGTGGCAATGTCACCCACAAATACCAAATGGAAATGAGAAGGTTGGCTCGTGATGAGACCCCCTTTCTCTCAACCATGCAACTGAGAGTCACTGCTCTGGTTTGGTGACCAGATAATGATAATGTCATACCACTAGATATCCATGGATGTGATAGGTCGGCTCATGATGAGACATCCTATCCTTCAATCTACCTTTCAAGCATTTCTTTGTTATATAAAGGGTCCCCTTTTATTTCAAAGATAAGCGTTTTATTGCTCTCTTGGGTGATCCCTGGGCGAATCATCTGGAAAGCTCATATATGGATTTTATCTTTTACCCAACACCAACCCCTCTGGGCCTTTAGCCCCTTCTTCCCATAGAATGAGGGACAACCCCTTCTTGGGTCAATATACTATAAAATCCCTCCCTCATCCGCAATGCACTTTTTCCAAGCCCATCAATTGCCTTTTTATCTTTCTTTCTTTATTTTCTTTCAATATAGCATAAGGAGAGGTTGAAGGTCACTGCCCTAGCATGGTGACCAGATGATGGCACTGTCACCCACAAATACCTAGTGGAAATGAGAAGGTTGTCTCGTGATGAGACCCCCTTTCTCTCAGCCATGCAACTGAGAGCCATTACCCTGGTTTGGTGACCAGATGATGGCAATGTCATACCACTAGATATTCATGGATGTGATAGGTCGGCTCGTGATGAGACCTCCTATCCTTCAACTAACCTTTTAAACACTCTTTATTATTTTGTGGGTCCACTTTACTCAAAGATAAGCGTTTCACTGCTTTCTTAGGTGATCCCTGGGCAAAGCATCTGAAAGGTTTATACAAGGCTTTTATCTTTTACCCAACATCAACATCTCTGGGTCTTCAACCCCTTCTTCCCATAAAATGAGGGACAACCCCTTCTTGGGTCAATACACCCTAAAATCCCAAGAGATAAGGAAATGGAGGGGAACAATGATGGAAAGTGGTAAGTATGGTCGAGAATGGTACGATGGCTCATTAAGGGAGTTCCCAGTAACAAACCCATCCGCAAGGAAAACCACTTACTAGGGCACAATGTCAACCACCAAGGTGAAGCATGGCAAAAGGCATAATGTCCAAGCATATATCATGGAATCTAGAGCAATATAAGATACAACATACTCAAATGGCTTAAATATTGAAATGATGCTCACCATAATATTGACTTGTACCTCATGGAGCAAGGCCCACTGCCTTTCGAAAGTCAGCTGGTGTGGTGGATGCCATCTACAAATCAGTGACCATCTGTGGCAGTGAGTGGGTTTTCCATCTGTGCAAAGGGTACTGTTGGTCATGTAGTCTCTCGACACTCCATATCTGGAACCTGAGGGCCTCGAGACATAATCTCCTTAGTTATCCAAAAAATGGGGATAACAAAGCCTAAGTGTTTGATGAAAGTCATAACTCAGAAACACACAGTTATTGTTACAATAGCCCATAAAATTTGTAGCATCAGTTGGGTGGGTTATTACAGATTTGATTTTGACCATCTATCTCTTTGGGAGATCAAGGGTTAGGGAAGTTACTCATTCATGAGTGCATAAAGGCAGCACTTGAGGGAGAGTGGGGCACACTTTTCAAGGAGAGAAGAGAGGGAAGTTGAAAAGGCACACTTTCCAAGAAAGTTTGAGCTGAAGGAAAGAGAGTAGCAACAAGGAGGATTGGCACGCATCCCGAGTGAGCTCGAGATTTAATACAGTCCGTACAACTTCTACAGGAAGGTCGTACACCATTTATTGATGGTCGTTCAACTGAAGGTTGGCATGATTTCCAAGGCACTTTGTTGAGAAAAATCCATACGGGAGAGGATGATGGCCTTTCAGAAATCCCCCCAGTGGCAACTCAAAACCTATGGGCACAAGCCTACTAGGGCATCTTGTCAATCCCCCCAGACATGGTCAAGTGGATAAGTATAAGATCCAAGCACCTGTTAGAAACAAAAAGAACTAGATGCACATATTCAAAGGTTTTGAGGATCAGAGTGACACATACCATGATACCCAGACTCATTACCTCATGGAGCAAGAACCATCTCTGATACAGGACCAAGCCGAGGTGATGGATGTTGTTGCTGCTGACAAAGTGGAGGCGCTGAAAGGAAGAAAAGATGGGCCCTCCAAGGCCATGCTCAAGTCGATCTAGCTCTCGGTACTCCATGTCTAGGACCTGTGGGCCTTGAGACATAATCTCCTTGGTTATCCCTAAAAGTGGGGGATAAGAATAAGTATTGTGTATTTAATGTTGAAAATATTGCTGCTATAAACTCATAATTTTTCCTATGAGCTCAATAAGAAGAATATCTCCTTCACTGGTTTTCCCCTTGTGAGTTTTTCCAGGGGCATTGCCCAAAAATTTCTTGTGTCAAATGTGGTTGAATGTTGTCCATTGTTCATTTATTGTAATGTCCCCATTTTGGGACATTATTACATTACAGAGTGCTATGCCTAACAAAGTAGCCAGATAAGGGTGACAGCGAATTCAAGAGATATTGAGGGGTTTTATCGGGCCTGAATTGCATCGTTCATCATATTTCATCACCGGGATCCATTCCGCATAGCTTGGCTTTGATTCCGTTGCATTCCGACGATTTCCATAATTTTGAGTTATTATGGGTCATATTTTAATTAAATTCACTACGAAGGTCATAATGGGCATATTACTTGGAGAAACCTCTTAGTGTAATAGCTCATCGGAATCGGGAGGAAAAGCACTACAGGATAAGATGATGAGAAGTGACTTTCAGTGGCTAGAGAAGCCATAAAGATGGACAAATCACTTTTTAGAGTTAAAATGGTTAATTAATTAATTAAGTGATTTAATCAAGGAATAATAAAATAAAGAAAAAGTCACTTGGAGAGAAAAGGTGAACAGGGGGGTATAAAGGAGAGATAGGGGCCTCTATTCTCTCATTATGTTGATTGATTATTTTGTATTAGGCCTCTTGGCTTGGAGAGCTCTTAGAGCTTGGGGTTTTGAGGGTTTTGGTGACAAACCCTAGGATTGGTTTCGGTGTTGCAATGATACACCCTAGCTAGTCATTTTGTGGGAAGAGATCACTCTGATTTCTTCATCGTGCTTCATTGTTAGCAGAATTACATTCAGTAGCTGAGTTTTCTTCATGGGTGACTGCGTTTTCAGAGGTAGCAGCTGAGTTTGGGGTTTATAGAGGGCGACTTGCTTGAAGAAGGTTGATAAATCGTTGTGGGGGTCGAATCTCATTATTCTGGGTGCATTCCTTGACTGTTGGGCGCATATCTGGGCATGAGACAAGTGTATTCCTATGTGGACTGATATTATTGCTGTTTGGGGGATGAATTTCTTCAGTCTGGGCGTATCTCTGTGTGGCTGGGCGTATATATGGCAGTGGAACCGAGTTATTTCTCTGTGATCTGGGTTATTGCTGTGTGGGGACAATATCTTTGTTAGTGGGTCGACATATTCTCACTGTGGACAGAGTTTTGAGTAAGAGAAAAGCACTTCACTGGTGGCTGTTATCACCTTCCAGATTTGGATGAGTTGACTGCTGGGGTCAAATCTATAAAGGAGGAGCTGAGTTCTTATGTGTTGAATGAGTTCTCTGTGGGAAAGACTGTGTAGTCTCTGTCTGTGGTCGATTTGGCTGTAGGGAGGTATGCTTTTCACTTATTTATCAGACGCTGCACACAAGCGTCATCCTACAGGTCGGTCTCTTCATATATAACTGCTGTACATTGTATTTACTACACAGGCAGCACATTTACTTAACACACTGGACAAACTTGTCTCCATTGTTTGCTGTTATAGTCTATGTGCGAGACAAATAGATTATTGTTGCTCATCATTCTAGTGTAATAAGTTGCTGGCACACACTCTGTGTATTTTTTCATAGTTTTATTGTCATATCTTATGTGACTAAACACAGTTCAAAGGCTGCAATCTATTTATAAAACCTTTACATCAGCAAATACATATAAACACTACAGAAGCAAGCTGTTTGACGAAATGCCAACTCAGCAAAACTAAGTAAAAATCCAAAAAAAAATTGAGTGGGGATTTTACATTTATTTTTTCCACTGCTAAATTTCAGATCTTAGTCATTTAGTGTATCTGCTCATAGTTCCAGTTGCATGCTGAGTTAACTTGCATTATTGGTGAATAACTATTGGAGGTTGAAATCTAAGTTTTTGGCTAAGTGTTTGTCTGGTAGATTTCTACAATTTAAGCATGTGTTGATTTGGACCTTAAATTATAATAAAATCAAGTCGCATATTTTCAAAGAGAGGAGATCAATAAACACATTATAATTTTCAGTTCTACAGAAGTCCAGACCACTTTTGGTTTGGGTAAACAAATATGTAATGTTGGTTCACCTTCCCATTATTATTGAAATTCAACTTCATTCTTTCTATTCCAAAATAGATCGCCCCTGTACATCTAACACCATCGGTCATAATTGTGCTGGATTGATGCTCATGAGTCCCTCAAGAAAGAGTATGTTCTTCACTCACTGAAGGGAACTTTCTGTGTGTCCATGAAATCCTTGAATGATTTCTTTGGTGGAATCACAAGGAAGATAGTATTTTTCTCGTTTCCATTTCTAAAAGCAACGGCAAGTTACTAGTCAGGACCCATTAGAGATTTTTTGGGCCAAATGAGCTCACATTTGACTGAACAAATATTGCACTAGCATCCTCTTCGGAAATCCTACAACAAAAAATTTGAATTCTGCACCAGCTAAATAGAAACTATCTATCATTATTGGGTAGTGTCCATGTTCTTTTCTAGTTCTTTCAATACAAGAAATCAGTGAAGAAATTTTTCTGTTTCAATTTTGTGCTTCTATTATACAAATTCCATGCAATCTTTCATATTAAGAATTTAAAGGTATGAATCATGATTATTCTTAGAAAAGTACTAAGCACATCTAGGTGTAAATTATATTATATTAACCAACCTCCTATCCAACTGAGCTACAGCCAAAAATGAGCTTATTCATCATGGCTGGTTAAAAAAATAATCTAATTGAAATTTTTAATTATCTACTCTTTCAGGAACAACATGTAAACAATATAATCTCAGAAAGGGATGTGAAATTCAAGATATTACTCTAATCCTTTCAAACCTTCCAGTCTATCTGTTCAACCCTGTCAGCCTTTCTCTTGTTAAGAAGCATAGAAGGGATTAGAACAAAAGCAAGCCAGATATCAATGCAAGATGCAGGTAATGCATATACTGAACAAAGAAATCTGTTTATATAATATTAGTAGAACAAGCCGTACCAAAGCAACCTAGTGGATAATTGTTACAAAACCAAAGCAAAGAATAAAAGAGAATACAGACCATTGCAGAAGCTGCTGCTTCACTCAACTTTTTCACCCCTAAAAAGTCCACATGCTTAAAGGTGCCTTGATCATAGCCAGGAATTCGCCATCTAGGTGTTGCCCCAACAGTACAGACAACTGCATTTATACCATTGCATGCTGGTTGCAAGGTATCCTCCTTAGTAATATCTCCATCAAAAAATTTCACCTTAGCAGCCTCATTTCCTGTACCGAGTGCCACAAATTAGCACCAGCATGCTCCTGTTTTCTCTAAAAAGCATGAAGATGATACATGTCAATCTATGCTAATATAGAAAAAAAAATATTTTGAAAGGGAAAGGAAAAAGAAAAACAACTGTTTAGTGAAAATTGACTGCAGACACTAAAAGAAAGATACTGAAAATGGTGAATACTGAACACACCCAATTGCATTCAATGGAGCTAATATTCAAGTTAGAAACACAAAGATTTTGATGAGTTGCTGCCCATATGGGTAGGGCCTGCCCTTTCTTCAAGTGACAAAAAGGATTTATAATTCGCCTTCTTGCAAGACTAGACAATTTGGAGCACATCCCCGGTCATTAGGATCATGCCCTTGTTACAAAGACAACTTATGCAAACCTCCCAAACCATGAAGAGAACATGTATCTATAACATAGAAGAAAAAATCGCCGATAAATCGGAAAAATCGCGATCTTTTTTGAGGAAACGATTTTTTGTTTAATTAAAATCGCGATTTTTTGAGTTTACAAAAAATCGTGATTTTTTGAAAAACTCACCGTTGTTTTGGGAAAAATCGCCTTGTCGCGCCCAGGTCGCAGATTAAAACCCTGATTTGTTTTTTTTTTTTTGTCATTTTGTTTTGTGGTTGATGTGAAGCAGCAAGGGAAGAGGTGTATGGAGGCCATCAAGCATATTTGAGATGTGCAAAGGCAGGGTATCAAATTCATCCACAAATTTTTAAGATTTGTTTGGTGGAGCAAGGTTCAACCGGTTGGATCTTTGAAATTTTCATCCACAACCTCCAAGCACAAGTATGTATGCCCTTCCCAATTTGTATGCTAATTGTTTCCATACACTTGCATGTTTTCTTGCTTCTTTGTTTGCTTAGATTCAGTTTTTTTGTTTTTTTTATCGTCTTGCCAATAATTTATAGAACAAGCATAATGTAAGGGGTTTTTTGGAAAATTTCAATGGGGTATTTAGCTTGTTTTTTAAGTTTTTTAGCCACCTTGTTGATGCCATTTTTCATGGCTAATATTCTTCTTTGGATGGCTGATTTTTTAAATTAATATGCTGCAATTTTTTTTTCAAGTGGGGTTTAATGTTTTTTTTTGTGTTTTTTTGCCCTAGGTCCATTCCCATAGCACTAAGCAAACATGCCTAGGGCCTTGGATCCACTATGGGAGTATGGTGAACCTAAAAATGGAACAAACCGAAATACTTTAAATTGCAAATTATGTGGGGCACATATGACAGGAGGAGTATACAGGTTGAAATACCATTTGGCCAAAATCTTGGGCCATGATGTTGGGCCTTGTCCAAATGTGACCCCGGAGATTATGAGATCTGCCCATGATTCAATTAATACAAAGGAAATAAAGAAGGAAGAGGCAGCTACAAAGAGAGTTGAAGTTGCAGCTTTTAACACATATCAAAGTTCAAGGATATCTTCCAGTGCCACTGAGGGTAGTGGGAGGGGCTTCACAAGCACAGATTCACCTGCTAGGAGGATCCCATCTTTCTTTGTTCCAAGAACTGGAGCTAGATCACAACCATCAATTAAATCAGTGGTTAAAAAAAGGGAGAAACAAGAAACAAGTAGGGTAATGGGGAGGTGTCTTTTCTGGAGTGACTTACCTCTCACATCACCAGAAACAACCCATTTTGGAAGTCGATGTGTGATTCCGTTGCAGTTGTTGGCCTTGTTATCCCCGATATCTAGGGATAACTAGGAGATCATGTCTCGAGGCCCACATGGTCCTAGACATGGAGTACCGAGAGCAGGAGCGACTTGAGCATGGCCCTGGAGGGCCCATCTTTCTTCTTCTCAGCCAGCT
>ML856638.1:0-15341 GCA_009831015.1 Picea engelmannii
CATTTCAAATCCGGTGATTTCTTTGCCAACGGGAAACCCAAGCGTTTCTTCTCATTAGAATCTTGGTTGATTTGAGATCTAAGCCGCAGAATTGTGAATTCTGTTTAATTTCTTTGGAATGTTGATCGTGCGATCGCTATTCTGGTGTTGCATTGTTGGTCTAGTATGAAAATATGGTCTGCGGGGATTTTGAGTTTTTGAATACTCAGCGCGCTTGTGACAGTGTTTGTGTTTTAATTCTATTTTTCTGGAATGAGCACAATGAGAGAAGATTATTACGCGACCCTGAAAATGGGCAGTGGTGCGTCCAATGATGACATCAATAAAGCTTATCGCAAGCTTTCCATGAAGTGGCATCCAGATAAGAACCCTAACAACAGGAAGGAGGTAGAGGCTAACTTCAAGCATATTTCAAAGGCTTATGAGGTCTGTACGCAATAACCTTCGCTCGTCCTTGAAAATTATCCTGAATATTTTGTAATGGTGCTCTATTTATCTCCGTATTCCAGTTTTTGCTAAATTATCATTTTTATAGAAGTTATCTTCAAATGGTGGATTGCTTTGGTTTTCATTTACAGAAAAAATTCATTATTTATTGCCTAAATATGGCGAGAAGCATAGATTGTTCAAACTGTCAAACGCATGTTCCGAATTCTTCTTTGTTGTTGCCCTATGGCTGTTACAAAGAGGGAGGCTTCCATTAGAATCTAGTTATATGTATCCTTTGTGTAATAGACCATATTTGGAAGTAAGATTGTAATGTTTCGTCCTTCAAAATAGCCAAATTTACAGTGAATACCCCAGTTATTCAAGTAATACCTCAGAGGAGCATTGTTCCAAAGTATTAGAAGGTTTAACAACAAACTTAGCACATAAAGAAATTTAGGGTTTTGCAGCAACTTAACACACTGAGAAATTGAGGAATTTTCTCAGACTCCTGAGTTTGAGTCCTCTTTCTAAGGAAACCAAGTCGAGTCAGAGGGATATTCTGAGTCAGATGGGTCACAATTGTGAGTCTGATGCAGCCTCGATTCCAGAAAAAAGAACTTATTTTGATTGTTTTTTTACCTAATTTCGCACCAGACAACCAACAGACCTATAAAATGTTCAGAATCTAGGTCAGCCGAAACCTTTAGACTTTCACCAACCACGAATTTGTGGCTGTGCTAGTCAATATTACAACTACATAATTAAAAATGGACATACATAATATTATGGAACATAGTTTGGTCAAATGATCTTTCATATATAGGTTTTCCACTTAAATAAATCCAATATGTACAATATGCATGTGTGCTCTATTAACCGTGATTGATCAAAACTTAATGATCAATTTGGATATGCAATTATTTTATGCCAAACCAAGTTTCTTCCTCAAAATTTGAAAGACACTCAAGTTGGGTCTTGGTTGATTTGAATGGGACGAAACCAATGTGACTCTACGATAGGGGTGGAGGCTGCAATTCCCACATGTTCATGCTGGAATTTACCCGAGGCTGAGACCGCTACCTTGAGCGGATGATAAATGATATATTGATCCACGTCTAGAAGACTTCTGGGCCTTGGGTCCAGGTCATTGAAATAGTTATGAGCAAGAGAGGGGATATAAGTGCCATTTGAAAGGTGGGATATTATCGGTTGAACTGGTTTCAATGAATCTGTTTTTAAAAAAATACATCAAATATTTAAATTTTAATTAAAAAGAAATATTTTTAAGATTTTAAATCATGTTTTCAAAGCATTAGAGACAATTAGAGACAACATATCCAAAGTAAGGTCATGAATATATCAAAATGACACCAAGTGCAATACATAGCTAGATATGAGAACATAAATACATAATCAAGTTGGCTATAAATGGCCTCGACCCTCTACAGACTACAATAAATAACATACTAGCAAGAGTCAAGACTACAAGTCACTATCTCATTGATGAGCATGATCAACAATCAATCATCACTACTGCTAGAAGTAGAAATGGCATGAGAATCCTCACCCTCGGCATCATCATCTGACTTGTATTCGAACTTGGCCTCACACATATGTGACTATAGACTCTGAAGTTGCACTAGTTGTAGTAGTACGAGTATGACAAGGCACACGCGGTATACCACTACACTCTAGAGTTCCACTAGGGCCTTCCATGTCTGACTTTGGAATCGAACCACAGGGCCCTAATAGTGGATATGCATCCATCTGAATCTTCCGTGCCTCACCCACCTCCAAATCATAGTCAACGTCAAACTCTAGTGGGTGAGTCTCTACTACCCAATCTGAAGTTGGATCAACATCATCCAACACAATGGGATCTGAATCAGGTCTTTTGTTCAACAATTGGTTGCACCTTAGCCGAAGGTTGTACTGCACAAAGACTACATCATTTAACAATTTCCATTCTAAATGTTTTTTCTTCTTTGCATCCTCTCAAATACAGACTAATTGTGCTCACACCCGGAAGCACTGCAATTTTGATTCAACACTCTAATTGTAAACTTTTGCAATTGAGGACATTGGCTCACAAATGATTCCCACCAGTTTGCTGCAAAAAACATAGTTATTCGAGTTAGTTCCTTGAAGTAATAAATTATAAAGTATATAAAATTTAAATTTTAAACTTTAACAATTGAACTTTAAACTTTGGAATTGTTACCTGGATCATCCACATCTTGTCAGTGGCTCTAGTGAAAGAAGTGATATGTCGGTGTATCTTCAACTCCTCAGTCTCAGAAGGGACCATGCACTCAAGGCACTCGTACAAGCCATCTCTAACCTCCCGAGTCAAATCTTCTCCAAGTTGAGCTTCATAATGTTACCTTGGGGGTTTAGGAAATACCCAACTACATGTATAAGGTGATGGAGTTGATTGTTCCATCTACAATTAATGATCTCCCAAATAGGCCCATACTTTGTCACTCTATCCTTGTATGATGCACTTATTTGCTCATTTTCTTAATCCATAACCTCATAAATGTAACCTAGGGCCAATTTTTCCCCATCCATTAGCCGCAACACCTTAACAAGTGGCTCGAAATTTTTCACAATTTCTGCTACTTTTTTCCAAAATGTGGGATCATTAACTTTCTATTTCACCTATTTTGCATCTTGTCTCCTGGCCCACTGAGATGCATTTCATTCATCACATGCAAACATATTTTGCAATTTCTTTGATTGGGAAGCCATAGATTGCAATGCCAAGAAGTGAGTTGGAAATCTAGTGATGGCAGGCCTAAGAAGTTCCCTATTGTGTTTTTCTCATAAGGTTCAAAACCCATGAGTGTTTGTAGATGTAATTTGTGATGCTATTAGCATGATCTATAGTGTTTTTGATCCATTCTTGTTTTCCAATGTCCTCAAGCATGAGGTCTATGCAATGTGTAGCACATGGGATCCAAAATATGGTTTTGTGTTTCTCCTCTAAGATCTTCCCAACAAGAACATAGTTAGATTTATTATCTGTGATGACTTGAACAACATTTACAACCCCCACCTCCATAACAATCTCATCTAAGAGCTCAAATATCAAGTTTGCATCTTTGACCCTATCAGATGCATCAACTGATCTCAAAAGCATGGTCCATTGTGGGAAAGAGACAATGAAATTTATGATAGTACGGTTTCTTCCATCAGTCCATCCATCTAACATGATGGTACATCCTGTTTTGGCCCATGATACTTTGAAATATGTTTAGTATTCTTCAATAGATGCGACCTCTTTATGCAAAAAAGATTCTTTTAAATCATGCATACTAGAGCCTTCGAAGCCCCTACAAAAGAAATAATGGCATCCCACATAGGTTGCTAATATGGTGAGCAGGAAACATTGAAGGGGATATCAACATGATACCACCATATAGCTATGTACTCATAAGCAATCTCTCTATATTGTTTATTCCAATGGTCATCTAAGGTGGGTTGAAATTGAGTGGGTTGAACTTGAGAAACATTGGCATTAAGGACGTGTGAAATACCTTTAGATGGTACTCCTCTTTTTACTTTTAGGTTGATGCATAGTATTTTCACATTCAAGAGGAGGATGAACATAATGAAAGGGGTCTCTAACACTGGTAGAATCAATAGATGGAGAGCCCTCATAATCAAAACTAGGTTTGGCTTCCCTCATTTGTGCTATAATCTTCTTCCTCCCTATTTCATCATGTATAGATTTTTCCCTAGCCTTTTCTTGTTGGTATTTATTAAGTATTTTTTGCATCTCTTTTCTAATAGGCCTAATAACATCTAATGGTGCCTCACATGATTTAACTTGGCCTATAACACCAACGAAGTTTTCTTTTATTCTATGAATGGCCCCCTCCCCCCCTCCTCCCCTTGATGTATTTTTGACAATACTTGCAATACATTAGACCTTCAATCACCTCAGCATGAACCCATGCGACATCTTTAGCTTTTGGGTCCATTACAAATTTGTAAATGCAAACTCAAAGGCTAAAGAAAAGGTGCAATTTGCACAATGCAAGCAATCTGAAATTGCAAAGAAGGAATCTTGTCTTAGACTCTTACTAAGTTTCAAACTTTCAAACTTTTAAACATTCAACAATCAAGATGGAAAAAAAAAGTGGAAAATTTTCAATATACCTCTAATCCAACTCCTCCAAAATTGAAGATGAACAATAAACTCCTAGTTGAGATGCCAAATCCACCACAAATTTCCCAAAGCACTTGCCCAAGAAACTCCTCAATGTTGCTCTTCAAGAATCAATGCTGCTCCAAAACCCAAATTCTCCCAAATGTTAAATGAAAGAGGTGTGGGGCACTTATAGGGGAGTGGGATTGTTATATAGACTATAATTAGGGTTTAGGGGATCTTAGGTTTTAGTTTTAGCAGAGAAAAATAAGTTTTTCAAGTCTCGAGCCTACTACAGCCTCTCCGGACTAAATCGATCCATTTATGAAGGAATGAACTAGTTTGGTAGGGAACCAACCGATAGGTTCGGTACCAAACCAGATGGTTCTGTCATAAACTAGTCGAGTGGTTCGGTTTATTGACTAGTTCAAGGCAATTAACCATCGAACCGATAAAACCAGCCGATTTCGATTATGGTTTGTTGGTTTTTAAAAAATATCAACATGAGGAGTGAGCATATTAAAAAAGTGGTTGAAATAGTCAAATAGGTTGTTTTACATGGTGTTGTGATAGTTCATTGTTGATATGGGAAGAATTAGTAAATTTGTGAATGAAATATAAGAGTACATTCATTTGTAATTTAAAAAAAAAAAAATTATCAAATAACTTCTTTAATATCATGAAAAGAAAAGTCCATGTGGAAGGTAAAGGGTTGCTTCGTTGACCCTATAGTTCCATTCCGATATCCATATTAGTTTGGAGATTAAAAGCCATTGATAAATTATAAAATGAATTTTACCTTGTGAAAATGCAATGAAAAACATTAAAATTAAGATATCCATATGTTTGGAGATTAATAGCCATTGATAAATTATAAATTGAGCTTTACCTTGGGAAAAGGCAATGAAAGACAATAAAATTAAAATTAGAGCCAAAAAACAATATGGGATTTTCGAGCTTTTCACTGAATGTAGATTTGATTATGTCAAGAATATGACATATGAGCCACCAAATCAATACAATGTTATAATTATAGATCTGAGCTTTTCCATCTTTTCACTCAATGTAGATTAGATTCCATCAACATTGATATGAAATATGAGCCATTGAATCAATACAATGTTATAATTGCGTTCTCACTCAAAGAGCATTTTCCCTATACTTTGTCTTGCTCATTTGACAGCGGGGCAAAGGACAAGACGAACATACTAAGATTTAATAAGGAGATAAGAGAAAAACAATACTTACCAAAATAATGAGTTAGTGTGACCTCCAAAGTTGTACTTGTTTCTCTAACAATCCTCCTCTCGTCTTCTCCGAGTGGATGGAAATGACACTTTATATAGACTTGAGCTTTTTCATCTTTTTATGAAATGTTGATTTGATTTTATCAAGACTCATATGAAATATGAGTCACCAAATCAATACAATGTTATAATTATAGATCCTATATGTTAATAGCGTGTTTATGTTGGAATAATGCTTATAATAGAATTTGCTTGGATTTGGTTTGAATCTCTTGAAGATTTGTTGGAAGTTGTTGAGATATTCTCTTAACAACTATCTATATGTTTAGAGATAGTTCGATCTGATTCCAATTATATATACATGTAATATTGTGTATAATAGTGTAATAGAAATAATATTCTGCGTGTAATTGTAAACTATGTTTAATCTCAAATTTTCTAATTTGGTATCTTTCAAGGGATGGCCAGGAAGATGGAATAGAGAGTGGATTTTTGGTACATTAGCTTATATGTGTTTTATTCTTATTTTATTTTGATTGTGTGAAGATTTTAGTGTGCCTGTGTGGGTGATTTTTCTTGAAGTGTAAAATATCATGAATGATACGCTCTTGAGCAAAGGAAGTGCGTGTACCAATGAGTTGTATTGCATGCAGTGAAGAAGGATCTGGAGAGAGAAAAAGTAGAAACCACAACAAAAAGTAGGATCTAAAAGTTGGATTGAAAACCATTAATCCAATATCCTAATCGCGACACATGTGCAGTTTACCTTTGTGCGATCGATCTTTAGCATCGAAGAAAGAAAGGAGGAGCACGCTGTCGCCAATACTCCTTGCTGCCTATCATAAAATCTTGCCCGCAGAGAGACCATAGTTGCTTACAATCACATGCCTATTTTTATGTGAATTGATATACTCTGGAAATGAAATCTGCAAGGTGTTGTGGCTTGTTCCATCCAACGATACTCTTTATGAAGGCAGATGGTCATATAAATATATCACCATCAAGTTATTTGAAATTTTGAGTATAGTTAGTAATTGTTGTATAAAGATACACTCTAGTCCATATTGCTGATGTATGAGTGGTTATATATTTTATATTTATTTTGGTTTGTAAAAATTTATTATGACAGAGAATCAATTAATTGAATAGAGTAACATAATTTTAATTAGTGGTTCTCAACGTTCATCGGTATCGAGAGAACAGATCATTAATGGATTATGTCTAATTTTTGTCATATGATGGTGGGACTTGTTGTACTTAGGTGCTTCAAGATCATCAGTTAGAGGTTATCCATATATATATTATTGTATGTGTGTTTAAGAAGGTCATTTGTATGATTGACTGTTGAAAATATCGAGTAATGATATCATTATCCTATATTATTGTCAAAATTTTCTCTTCGGGAGAATTTCACAAATGGTAGTGTATCCATAGGAAAATACTTTGGGGTAGTCAAGAAGCATCAATTCTACAAATTCATCAATGATGGTCAAAAGCTAGAGGCGGGAAGATTTTAGAGTGGATAGGAGTGTTGATGAAGACCATATCAAGACAAATATCTATGTTGAAAGTTGAGTATTGTAAACATTATGAGAGGGTGTTGGAATAATGTTTACAATAGAATTGGTTTGAATCTGTTAAAGATTTGTTGGAAATTGTTGAGAGATTCTCTCAACAACTATCTCCATGTTTAAAGATAGTTGAATATGATTCCAACTATATATAAGTGTAATATTGTGTATAATAATGTAATAAAAATAATATTCTACATGTAATTGTTAACTATGTCTACTCTCAAATTTTCTATTTACCTAGTGAGAGAGCATTTTCCCTATTCTATCGTGCTCATTTGACAGCTCAATTGATATGAAATATGAGCCACCAAATCAATACAATGTTATAATTATAGATCTGATATGTGAATAACGTGCGTAGTCAGAGAGCATTTGTGCTATTCTATCATACTCATTTGACAACCCAGCAAAGGACATGAATAATGAGATAGTGTGACCTCCAAAGGTGTACTTGTTTCTCTAGCAATCCTCCCTCCCTGATCTTCTCCCAGCGGATGGAAGCCGCACTTGCGTGGGAAGAAATAGTAATATATCGCGCTACATTTCCTGGTAATAGAAATTGTCTTCCTTCGAATTGTTGGCCTGTACTATGGGACGAGTATGGCGGATTTGAACCTATCACGACAAGCATTATAACACGTCTTCCACCACAAGGGTCTGGATCACTACAGAGGGGTCTTCTACACAAGTCAATGGCTTCACCTTTGTGGCTGAGAGTCGTCCTAGGATTTATTGCTGCGGGTCTTCTTGTTCTTCTTTGCGGCCAGGGTTAGGATGACTGGGAGCAAGAAGAGTTTGAAGACTCTGTAAAAACCATGGGTGGGATTCAAAACCCAGATTTGGGGAAGAAGCGGGTTGTTGAATTGGAAATGAAGCGAAGTAATTGAAGATTAGTCCACACCCTCACGAACTATTAAGAGTTTTGTCAATTTAGTCTTTGGCTTGGTCCTTATTGAATTGAAAGGATGTCTGGAATTAACTCCTATTTGGTCATGAGCGAATACCATTACTCGTTAATGGATACCTTCTCAAACCTTAGTATGTTGAAGGAAATTGACTTTCTAGGTTTAGAGCAAGTTGGGTCATATTGTGTAGTTGATTTATTGCAATGCCTTTTTTAATTGTTTGTCATTATTTACTTTATTATGTTGTTGAAAGAACTTGACTTTATAGGTTTAGTATTTTTATTTTTTTTTAATTGTTTGTCATTATTTACCTTATTACGTTGAAGGAACTTGACTTTATAACTTTAGAATAAGTTAGTTCATATTGTGTAGTTGATTTATTGCAATTCCTTTTTTTTTAAATTGGTTGTCATTATTTTGTTAGTTTATCATATATATATATATATATATATATATATATATATATATCATTTCATTTTTATTGATTAGTGTAAGCTCTTTGTTATTGTTAGTGTTAGAATGTTGGATGTTGTTTTGGAGTGATACATATTGTATGTTTTGGAGTGTCAAAGAATTTGGCCTTTCATAAGCTTTATGGTGAGCACATGTCTCCATATTGGAGTTAGATGGTACTCTCTCACTTAGGGATAACTATTAGATATCATGTTTCATGGTCAATAATGAAGACAATGATTCAACAACCACATTTAGGTAAAATGTAGTTGATATAGAATGATTGAGGTCATTTTCCACCTTTTAAATGTGATTATTGTATAAATAAAAATATTAATGTAATAATGAAAATATTAATGTATTAGTTAATTATTACATTAATATAACTTATAAATAAAGCATTAATACATTACATTAATAAATCAATGCATATTGTAATGTATTAATTAATTAATACATTATTACATTACTAAACTATGAATACATTATTACATTAATGTAATGCATAAATTAAAATATTAATACATCAATGTATAATGTAACATATTAAAGTAGTAATGCATTGATAATGTATTGTATTAATTAATTAATACATCATTAATTAAACATTGCTAAAATATTAATAAATTAATACGTAAAATATTAATAAATATATTATTAATTATGTATTTATTAATATTATTATTACACTAAAAAATTAATATTAATATTAAAGTATTAATACATCAAAACATTAATAAAATATTAATCTTTTAATAAAACATTATTAAAGTATTAATACCTTAATAAATACATTATTAAAATATTAAACTTTAATAAAATTATTATTAAAATATTAATAAAATAATTGACAATGATTATGGTTGATTGTGGTTGACCTTGGTAGACTTTGGTTGACTTTGGAAGGAAAGGTTGGCTATGGTTGACATGGCTAATTGTAGTTGACCTTGGTTGACAATGGTCATGGTTGTCAATGGTTAACTATGTTTGACAATTGTTGTCCATAAATGACCATGGGTGGCCATGATCATGACTATGGATGACATTAATACATTAATGGATACTCTAATCTATTAAGTGATTAACAAATCAAGACATTATTAATTAATACATTTAAACATGAATAATGTACTTATTAATATCATTAATACACTAAAACATCAATATTAATATTAAAGTTTGTCTACATTTAAACATTAATAAACTGTAAATACATTAATCAAAGTAATAATAAATTAATATTAGTGTATTAATAAATACATTATTAAATAATTAATACATTAATTGACAATGACTATGGTTCATTATAGTTGAACATGACCACTCTTAACTTTGGTAGACCTTGTTGACTTTGGGAAAAGAAGGTTGAAGATGGTTGACATGGATAATTATGGTTGACCATGACCATGAAAAATTATGGTTGATCTTGGTTGACCCTAACCATGGTTTAATGTGGTTGACCTTGAATTACTATGATCGTGATTAATTAGGGTTGACCATTACCATGGTTAACTTCCATAGACCTTCATTATGCATGACCTTCACTATAATTGACCATGACCATGGTTAACTGTGGTTGACAATGGTTAACCATACTTGACAATTGTTGTTCCTAGATGCTCATGGCAACATGACCATGACTATGGATGACATTAATGTATATTGTAATTTACTAATTAATTAATGCATAATACATTATTAATTAATGCATTACAAAAGTATTAATACATTAATAGTAGAATATTACATTAAAGTAATATATAAATTAAAGTATTAATTACATTACTGTATAATGTAATTTATTAATAAATGATACATTAATAATGCAATGTATTAATTTATAAATACATTAATACATTATTAATTAATACATTGCTAAAGTATTAATACACTAATAAAGTAATACAATAATAAACATTAAATAAAGTAGTAATACAATGACCTTAATCACCTTACTAAAACATTATTGGGACCTTGATGACCTTAGTAATACATTACTAAAGTATTAATACATAGCCTTAGTAAATAGCCTAGGTCGAACATAGCCTATGTATTAATACAATATTAATACATAGTACTCATACCACTATAATGTGATGACAAGGTGATAGACTATGCTAATCACATTGTGACGACAATGCTATCTTCGTCATGTTGCGACAATAAGTCCATGTTCATTACATTGTGATGACGAATATTTGCATCAAATTGCAACAACAAAATATTTGCGTCACATTGAGATGACATGATATTTGTTTCACATTGCAATGACAAGACTATGTGATCCAAAAGGATCCAAGAACACTCACAAAGGGCTAGGAGGATTTGGAATGCTCGTAGAGGTCCATAAGGATTCATAAATGCTCAAAATTAAATCATCTCAAATGCTCCTAAAAATGAAATCAATGCGTAGTGCTGAGTGATAGCTTACCAATGGTGGAAAAATCACCTCAAATGGAGTCCCTATGCAAAAGATATGGCCAGTCAAAGTTCAAGTCAACTAGGTCAAAAGTCAAAGTCAAAGGAGTCAAAGGTGACACGTGTCACCACTGTAAGGGTGACACCAGTGGTGACATGTGGCATGACCGTACAACCATAGGGTGATGACATGTCCACACTCCAAGGTGCCTTGTGGCATGACCGTACACTGACTGCATAGGTGTTTTGCTAACTCATACAATCCAAGTGAAAGAGTTGCTTGCCAACATGTGGCAAGGACAGATCAATGAGAGGATACCACGTGGTAGCCTCCCATTGGCTATAATGGTTAGGTTTATCAAAATTATTTGAGTCGAACCCGCAACATCCCATAACTTTATACAAACCTCGGTTACCATTACACCATTCACTTGGGAATTAACAATATATGGCACCACATATATTTGAATGTGGTCAAAATTTTATTCGGTGGGAAAAGGGGTCGAGGGATAATTCCCTAGCCCCTGGTTTGTATGCTATTCCATATAACCGTAACCAACACCTTACTCTGTGAATTTGGGTATTAAAACCTTGGTTAACAAACATTCCAATTATACCATAAGGTTATAACAAAACACCAACAATGGAGGGGATTGTGGGGGATGGAACCCGCGACCTCCCCCATATAACAACATGCCATAATCATTGCACCAAAGTGTGGGGGTATTTTTAGAACCCTCCTAAAAAAATACTTGAGGTTGACTGGTGGTTAAGGGAAGGCACCCTATTTAATGGCACACAGACCGAGGATGGTATACACTCATTTTAATGCAGAGTACAATTTAGGTGTCTGGAAGTTCATGCCCGAGGGTTTCAAGACTTTGAGGCTACACTGTAAAGCATGCCGAGAGGTCCCTTGATGAAATTTTAATAATTTTGTACTCATTTTTCATGATTTTTCACAGGGAATTCGACGATATACTCTATTTTTGAGTTTAAACAACGTAGAAAAAGGTCATTTGAAAACAAAACAATTTGATCATTAAAAAAGAGGTATCTATTGAAAGCACACCCAGAGACGTAGCCCAAATTGGGTGAACTCCGTTATCAAACTTGTGTATGTGATTTCACCATTGTTGTTCATTTTGTGCTCAGTCATTTGTAAGTTTATTATCATTAAAGTGTATTTGGTTAGATAAGTATTTCACATGTAAATTGCAAAAAATCAAGCGATCATTATTATTTTGAAGATTGAGTAGATGTTTATATGTATTTAAAAACTAATCAGAATCTAATGATTTTTCAGATCAAGTTGGTATGAGAGCAAGTTTGACAATTTTTTGTGAGTGATTGCTTACACAAGTCAAACTCAAACTTGGTAAAGGAGAACTTGCATGTTATAATTATGGAATTGAAATAAGACTTCGTAAGCATACGATGGCTTCCAGAGGAAGGGAAGGAGAAGATCTTCCCACGAGTCCTGAAGAAATAATGGATACACTTCATTCGATGAGAGAGATAATAGATAATTTTCAACGAAGAATTCAAAATCCCGTAAGTCGAGAATCTTTGGTAAAAGGAGAAGAGGAGGTGAAGGTGGTGGACCTTCAGAGCCTCCTTCACCATCACCATCATATTCTTCTAAGGGAAGTAAAAATTCTTCACATACAAAGAAGTCCTCTAAGAAGTTTGATCATAATCTGTATTTATTAAAGTTGGATGTGAAGTTTGAATTTCCGACCTATTTTGGATAATTAAATGTCAAGAAATTGGACAACTCAATCAAGAAAATAAAGGTACATTACAGTGTTTAAAAGATAGTGGATGATGCTGTAAAAATACAATTATCTGCTCTTCGACTAAGTGGCATAGCGTTAATATGGTGGGAGAGTAAGATGCAAGTTGATATTGCTCAAAAGGGAAAAGTAATTTCCTCTTGGGATAAACTTACCAATGCTATAAAAAAACAATTATATCCACTAGCTTATATGAAAACGACAATGATAGAATGGTAGCATCTAAGGTAGGGTAAAGGCCAAAATATTCAAGCATATACACATGAATTCAAAAAGAAGGAATTATCCTTGGGGACTTCGTTGTATACCCATGAAACTCTTCTAAAGTATATTGCTGGCATGCACTCATATCTTTGTCACACTATATTAATGTTTAACCCTACTAACATTGAGAAAGTGTCAGTACAAGCCACTCAACTCGAGGCTAGTAAGGGTAAACATTGATCGAAGATAACAAGCCATACAAGTTCGACAAGAAATCAAAAGGTAAATGGAAGAGTAAGAAATCATCCACAGTAAAGCAATTTGAAGGAAGACGTACATGTTCCCACTGTAAGAAAAAGGGACATGAGAAATCACAATGTTGGAAACTACATCCAGAATTATGACTCAAAAAGTTCAAGGATAAAGGGAAGCAAAATATTTTTACATCAGCTCATCAGGATCTAGGATCAGAATCTAAGATCATGGAAATAGGAGGGAAAGATAGATCAACTATCAATTATAATTCTTCAGTTCAATCTGCCAAATTGGAAAGAGATATTGATTAAAAGAAGAGAAGCAAGCTTTTTCACATCAGAGATAGAATAAGACATACAAAGGTAGATACTTTATTTGACAATGGATCTCAAGTTAACTTAATATCTAAATAAATTTTTAAGAAGCCGAGTTTGAAGACAACACATTATAAAAATATGTATCGATTAAGATGCGTTTGTGAAGATGTTAAGTTGCAAGTGACTAAACAATGTAAGATCAGATTTCCAATTACAACTAAGTTCTTTGACGAGGTGGAATTAGATGTTGTGCCTCTTGACATTTACAACATTATATTGAGTACTCCATATGTATTTGACACAAAGGCTATATCTACCATGAAGAGAATAAATATCATCTTTTCAAGGACTAGGTTGAATTTATTTTCACAGCTCACTGTATCAATACTAATGTTTCTTTAGTGAGCACAGGAAAAATGAAGAAACTTGTGATCGCAAATAAAACTTTGTTCTCATAGTAGTGAAATAAAAAGAGGAAGATATAACAGATGCTTTATCAGGTTATGATCCAGATCATAAAGAGGAATTGGTTAAAATCATATCTAACCATGATGAGTTGTTTCAAGAACTTACATGGTTGTCTCCTAAGAGGGAGGCTGAACATGAAATTTATTTGCAACATGATGCTCCTCTTCCAAACATTGGAATGTACAGGTCATTAGTGATCAAGAATGTAGAGAATCATCAGACCAAGCTCCTCTCAGTGTGGTTCCCCTATTGTATTAGTTCCAAAGAAATATGGCAAGTGAAGCATGTGTATTGACTTTCGAGCTGTAAACAAGATTACAGTAAAAATGTTGTTATTAATTAAAGAATGTTGTTTATTTCATTAAGTTGGACTTGAGAAGTGGTTACCATCAGATCACAATTGCATAAAATGACATGGAAATTTATTTTAAGACAAAGCAGGTTTTCTTCGAATGGTTAGTTATGCCATTTGGGTTATGTCATAAAATAGAGAGCTTAATTTATAAGATACAAAGATTAATAAATTAAACCAATTGTTGGATTCCATAAAATTAGTCCTTTGTCAACCTAAGTAATTTTTAAAATTTTGAAATTAAATACAAAAAGTATTAATAAAGTTATATTTATATAGTCAAGTTCTGCTAGGCTATTGGTTTTGAAGCATTTGTTTGTATATAACGGTTCAAGTTTGAAACTCCACGATAGTTGATAGAGACACCTAAAATCTCGATTTCTTAGATTATAGAAAAGACAAATGACACACATTTAAATCATTGTTGGCCTCATGATTCATTTCCAATGACTGTTGTCAAAGAACAATGAAAAAGGAACTACCACAGCTTGCAGGGAACATAAGTGTAGCTTATCTCATTGAAGGAACCGAACCGCCATGAATGCCATATTATTTCAATGGAGATTGAAAATTTGTATACCTAACAACACAGATTCATTTATAAAGAGGATGAAAAACCTAATTGTAAAATATATTGTGAGAGACGTGTTCTGTGAAAGGATGGAGCACACATTGTTTATGAGAAATCCACACAATATCACGCAGATCGAAATGTATTTTATTTGGAATATTTTTGGACAGATGGTCCTTTTATACACATCAAACGAAGC